>CP137674.1:12112710-12327710 GCA_037976565.1 Mesocentrotus franciscanus | reverse complement strand
CTGACGTTTAGGCCTATTGTACTTTCTTCTGAGAAGACGAAGAAGAGGAAACATTAAAAAAATAGTGATACAAAATGTAAATTGATTATTAATGTGGTATTACTATAACAAACAAGCAACCATCTTGAAATAAGCGAATGTTATGGCATAATATCACTATGATCAGGAACATGATTTTCTTAGTGCCATTGAAATCATTCCGCAATTATTGAATTAAACACATTTAAAATTCTCTTATGAGAGTATTGCGTCACACAGTGGAAGCATTTCGGTACCATTTCGGTTTTTGACAAATTAGACGAGCACATTTGTTTTGGAGACGTTGAAGTCTGCCCATGCAGATCCTTCTTACTGATACCCCCAAGCAAGCATCCACCATCGTCAAGCCTGGAGAGCACAAGCGCTCTAACAACATTGTGACATGTTTCTCGATCTAAGTACTTTCTGATACGATTTAAGTTATATATTTGCCAGTTCAGGGTGCGACATAATTCAGCGAAAACAAACAAAGTGAAAAGAGATGGAAACGACTTTTGTTTTATTTGTCAACATTGTACTATACCCATATAATTATTGTAGGTTGTTAGTTAAACATGTATCGGACCATACCGTCTGGTGAAGGTCAGAATGGTGTTTACTATATAAATATGGAAAACGATTGCAATTTTCATAACTGTAAGTGTATAACTTTTGGGAAACACTGCTTTTTGGGGCAAGCACAAAACAAACGGCATGTTTTGACCAAGTGAAACCAGTTTGGTCAAACTCTGTGTATAGTATAGAAACATGTAGATGGCGCTTTGCAGCAGCTTACAAAAGCGCCCTCCAAAATGATGAGTTAATGCGCTTCTGGATCTCGGCATAGGAAAAAAATGTTTTTCACAATCAGACAGCGAAAAACATACTTTGATTTCTCTCTTAATATCACCATTATTCAATCATAAAGACATGGAAGAGCAAAGATCATCAGGATTTGACAGGAACTAGGTTAAGGATAATGAACGCTAATACACGTGTACAAGTACTTTCTAAATTGATTTGGAAGTCGTAATGGCATAATGTCAGTTAGGTTTAACGTTATGTGGGCAATGTTTTTCTTTCTCCTTTGACCCGCACGTGTATGAATATAACAATTGATTTGTCTGTATTTTATATGGTAGTTTTACAGAATAGCAGTCAGATTTATGAGTGATTACTCGAGTAGAGGTGTCGTGGACGAGTGGATATGTCATCGGACTGTGGATCACAAGGTCCGCGGTTCAAGTCCCACCGCGGCACTAATGTCCTTTGGCAAGACATTGATCCACATTTGCCACTCTCCACCCAGGTGTTAAATGGGTACCCGGTAGGATGCGAAAGCTAATGTGCTTAGATTAGCAAGTGTGCGCTTGTAAAAATGACGCCTGGCTGGAATGCTCCCAGGGAGTGGAGAATGTGCATACATTGTGTGCGGGTAAGCCTGAATCCGATGACCGGGGTAATAATATATATATCTGTAAAGCGCTTTGAGAGGGCCTTCGGTCCTGAAAAGCGCTATATAAGAGCTAACTATTATTATTATTATTATTATTATTACTGAAACAATCATATTCCATTATAAAAGCAAAATAATGCACGTACCTATACCATAATGCTAATTAATATTATGCATTGCGGTACGATTTCTTCATGTCAATTCATTCGTATAATCTATCCCCTGACCTCTCTTTTTTTTAAACTCTCTCTCCCTGTCTCCTCCCTCATTTCTCTCTCTTTCTCTCGCCTCTCCATTCCTCCTCTCTGCCTCTCCTCTCCTCTCTTCCTCCTATCCAATCTCTCTCCCCTAGCTCTCTCTCTCCATTTCCCTTCCCCCTTTAACCCTCTCCATCGCTCTCCCACTCTCTCTTTCTCAGAATTATAATTCAGATTCCGCCTATGTTCTCTCCATCTCTTCACACTTTCTGCAGAGAGTATATCTGTTAACATACAGATGACTCCACCGCGTCTCTTCCTTCCACTCATTATCCCCATCGTCACAAGCATCGTATTCATCAAGGCGATAGCCGGACCCTCGTGGATGTGTCGTAGAATATGGTTCAATCACTAATTTGATCAATCCATGGGTTGGGGTTAGACTACCAGCCCGGCACTAATGTCCCTTGGCATGGTAGTAATCCATATTTGCAACCCTCCACACATGACTTCATATTCCCCTTTGTCATTTAAAAATAATACCGTTTTATATCGACATCAGTTCGGCTGTCACCCCCTTCTAATTCTCCATATCATCCTTCATTATTAGAAGCCTAGATTAAAGCCCGCATACATTATGACACTGGTTCAAAAATACGCTTAGCAATGGCCAATCTTACTTCAACTATTTATCATGTTTATGGCACACCTTCCATATATGACCTGAGGAACAGCATCCAAAGTTTGATTTAAACAATGAATACTTTCAAAATATCTACCTGTTATGAGAAGGCGTGTATTATGTTGACTGATTTCACATCCTTATAACTATTATAGTCGATGGTATAAAGATGGACAAAATTGAGAAAAATATGGGAATTAAACCGAAGGAGACATGCTTCATGGTCTCGAAGGTGTGTTTTATCGATCATCTAAACCCTTATTGAAACCTGATCTGAAATTGTTCGTCCGGATAAAAAGTAGGCTAAAAGGATTCGCACTGGTCGAATCATCCTCTTTTCCCTCTCGCCTTATTTTGACGACTGGGTAATCCATTATTTTCTGTGCTCTACAATATTTCATTTTAGCCAGAATAAATGATGGACGATAGCTTGGTGTATATTAAGCGAGCTCATGTCCTTTATAGGGCATGGTGGTATTCAATCTTCCCTAGTGGCAAGGCGTCGGTCAAGCCATTGGGGTAATATGGAGGGGGTCGGGGTTCATGTCATCATCTTCTTCTTGTGTTTGTTTTCCCTCCCAGTCTTTCTCTTTCCCTTCCTCATTACACTTTCTTATCCTTATCCCTATCTTTAACTATCTCTGTATCTATCATCTTTATCTCTATTTATGTCCTTATCCCTATCTATATAATATCTCTATTCATAATGTCTGTCTCTGTCTCTATTTCCATATATCCCGAGCCTATTTCTCTTTTGTGTTTCTCTCTCTCTTTTTCCTTTTATCTATCTCTATCCCTATCCCTATTTTTAAATTTTTTTTATCTCTCTATTTCTACACCTCTGTCCATACCTCTTTTTCTGTATCTATCAGTCTTTCTGTCTCTATCTCTATCTTTATATTATATTGATTCTTTTTGCTACGAGATAGTAGTAGGCACGGTCCTTTATGCTCCCTTCCGTATCGCGATCACCGCACTGTGCATAGCCTACCTTCTACGGAAAATCGTTATCGGAAAGCATTAAGAAATATTGACCGTCATGCATATTTACTATGAATTTGGCAAAGGAAAAGGTGAATTAGAAACATGAAATAATATTAGTATAAACTGTATATCGGTATTAACTATAAAAAAATTACATGTACATCAGGAGGGATAAGGTTATTTAAACAGGGATATTGGGAGGATAATGGTCTAGCAGGGAGTTTCAAACTCCCTGGGTATAGACAGTATGTTGAGTTATTCACCAAATTCATATCCAGAGTACTTTAAGTTTAGGGTGAACTTCGAGGTTAAAGAAAAGTTAGAATTTTATCTCGTTCGGACATGGAAAATAATGGCAGATTTGATCGCTTGTGTTTTTACACTTTTAAGTAAACAAATTCGACCCAGAAGGAGCAAAGATATTTAATGAATATTTTCAAATCATTTATTTATTTCTATTTCCAACTAATAATTTAATATTGTGGTTATTTTATTTCAAAATTGAAAGGATGTCCATCTTTGGACAATATGTCTACGCAATTCATACATTAATTGTTGCTACATGTACGTAGACCAAACATTATTGCTTGTCCCACCGAACAACACGTAATGTTTGTCATTCGCATTTTGACTATTGAAATACAATTATCTGTAACATGTGTATGAAATAATTTGTAACGGAGCACCGAACAAAGATTTGTGCATTAAATGTGATTACATTACGAAAATGGCCTATTGTGTAGCGAATTGGATAATCCTTCTAACCTAATCAAACGTTCGTTAAAGTCCCTCTAAAGTGTTGGGAGCCTCACACATTTGATGGCAACATTTCACTTAGATTTTGTCATAATGTGAAAGAGGATGTGATTCAAGACACATGTCTGCAAGGATTTTTTTTTTAAATGTATTTGAAGTCGAATTTTGATGAAAGAATACAAAATTTAGATTTTCTGCGTACAACAGAAAATTATGTAATTCTTTTATCAATATTTTTCTTCAAACATATTTTTCGGGGGAAATCTTTGCAGAAGTGTGTCTTAAATGACATCTAGCTAGCTTCTTTCACATTATGATACAATTTAAGCAATTTAGGCGAATTTGGGGCTCCCATCACTTTAGAGGGGCTTTAATGTTCTCGTACTTAGTATTATAATTAATAAACAATAGAGAAATTGTATCGATAGTAGGTCCCTACTTTTTCTCGTTGTTATATTGGCGATATTGTTCATAAGTCATCCATCTTATAACAGCAGAAATGATCTGAATAATTCCAGGACAATACTGTCTGGACGACCACCCCGGAAAACTGCCTTCTCACCCCTCCGCCTAAATAATTATCTCATCAGACAACTTCCTTTGGGACCACTAGCCCTATTATAGGACAACAAACCCTAGGACATCTACCCCGGACTCCTCCTCCTCCCTGCCAGGCCTCCTCCTCCCCGCCAGGCCTCCTCCTACCCGCCAGGCCTCCTCCTCCCCGCCAGGCCTCCTCCTCCCCGCCAGGCCTCCTCCTCCCCGCCAGGCCTCGTAATTGGGTCATCATAATCATCACAACTTTGGGGTTAGCATTACTCGGGGAAGTTGTCCGGGGGTACGAGTATTTTGGAGGTGGGGATATTTGTCCAGCCGCTGTTCGGAATATACAAGATCTATACATCAGTACTGTCTTAGATGTACAGATTCGTTTTGATATCGGATGTTCCATTCAAAATGTCACGCATTTTTGAACGGATAAATAATTAGATATTGTGTTATTATTCAAGTTAACTAATCATGTTAGATAGATGGATGTAAAGGTTCCTTTCCAGTTTTATCTTCCATACTCTCCAAAAATTTATGGAGATGATAAAAAGACATAAAATATCAATGAATATACTCTTCTACAGTATCCCTCCAATTCTTTCTCTCAGCTCTCCTTCTCACCACTTCTTCTACCCCCACACACACACTGCTTCTCCTTCCTCTTCCCCCTCTCTATCCCCCTCTCTTTCTCCCCTCTCTATCCTCCCTCTCTTTCTCCCCTCTCTCTCCATCTTTCTATTCTAGGGAATCTCAAAAGAAGTGAAATTTAGATAAGTCTATGGAAACCTGAAACCTTAACTTGTGTTTCCATGTGTTTGAAACCAATCATAATTTAAATCTGTACAACATTTAAACTAAATTGATTTCAAATGATAGAAGGGAAACATTTTGCAAGATTTTTCAAATAAAAAAATTACCCCCCAAAAGCCTCGCAACAATCAATAGTTCAGTATATCTGTCAATTTATTACATAAATAAATATAAAACAAATTTGACTGAAAGATTCATATCTTATCAAAAATGTACTGCTTCTCATGATTCTTGTAATTCCTGAAATATCATCACCACTATTTTCGAAAAAATAACCTCAACAGCAATATCATTACCCCACTGTAAGTTCCATAGAAATCATGTACGGATGCCGTAATACATCATGTTCGCACATTTCAATATGTGATGCGCAAGGATATTGAAATTGCCTTAGGTTGATTTTTCTAAAGTACTAGAAGTTGATATCGTGTCCTGAAGATTACAGCAATCCAACAAATATAATGAAAATATATATATATATATATATATATATATATATATATATAACATTCTCTTGCGGTCAAAGAACCTGTAATTGAAGGCATCTATTGGCAAATATAATGGTAAGAAATCATTTATTGCACTACAAGAGTTGCACATGTACAGTACAGGGGAACCTCATTACACCGTTTACAAACTATCATTATAACAAGATAGTTTGACATCTCACTTGTGTGTACTTGATTGATCTATTGCCCTGATATGACAATATTGCAACATAACAAGGTAATTTTCCTTAGGATCTTCTTTCTACAGTTCAAAGCTAATGCTATTTTATATCTCATGAAGGAACTTTGTCATTACAACTTGAATTTAATCCAACCAGCAATTTAAACAACATTGATTTATTCTATGAATTTTTGAAAACAAATCCGTGATCATTATACAGTCAAACCTGGTTTAGCGACCACCTGTCTACAAAGACCACATTTTTTGTTTCCCTTGAAAATGGTTTCTCATTGAAACATGTACTAAAGGAACCGGTACATAAAGACCACCTGTCTGTAAAGACCACTTTTCTTGTCTCCCTTGTGTGGTCTTTATAGACAAGTTTCATTGTATATGAATACTTGTAACAAATTGGCAATGGTGGCACGTTACAGATTTATTTTTTCCTACATAATTTTTACATGTAGTATATAGTTGGATAGAAATACTGTTATCAAATGAACATTCTGCTTTCAATCAAACAAAACTCATCACATCATGAACCTTTGCCTGTTTCATCATTGTGAAGCTTCAAAAACAAATCATAATATGTGTGACTAGACAAAATACCAGATTTGATGAATATACAAGTTTCCTTAAAAACAAAGAAAGTTAGCAAATTTGTTATTACAATCTCATACCTTCAAAACATGTATCATCACATGTATCAACAGAAAAATAAATACATGTAACCTTTATAAGAAGGATTACATCTCTAAGGAATCAGTCTACTTAATGTTCCTTTCACTCATGTATGTCTGCGCGATATTAAAAATAACCATTAAATGTACATTTACATTTTTCAATGCAAAATAAAAGTGGTTTAATTGTGCTATGGTAATACTGCAACTTGTGTGTAGTCACAGCCCAGGATTTGCCAATTGCCTGTGGGTAACATTCTGTGCACATCCAGTGCTTCTTCAGAAGTAAGCATTGACTTGTGCTTAGAGCAACAAATGCATATGTGGAAAACGTCAAACAAGTTCAAAGATCTGTTCATTGAGAATGAAGAACACCAAGCAGTTGATGAGATGATGGTACCAATCAAGGGAAGGTCACTTGTGAGGCAGTACATGCAAAAGAATCCCCACAAGTGGGGATTCAAGCTTTGGGGAAGAGCTGGCTCATCAGGGTTTCTGCATGACTTTGATGAGTACCAAGGTAGAACAGGTACTGCAAACAACACAAGGTCACCATATGGAGTTTCTGGAGATGTTGTGCTGAAGATGACCTCAACTCTACCAGAAAGTTGCCGCACAAGATCTTTGCGGACAATTTCTTCAGCTCAGTACCTCTTGTTGAAAAACTCTGTGACCAGGGGCACTACTACGTTGGGACTGTTCGCAGCAATCGCCTGAAGGACTGGAGAATGACTGAGGACAAGGCACTATAGAAAGATGGCAGGGGAAGTCCAGACTACCGTTGCTAAGACAGGGCAGGAGTGATAGCCGTCAGGTGGTTTGACAACAAGTCTGTTACTCATACACTGGAGTTGATCCCATTGATCAAGTCTGACGCTGGGATAGGTAAAAAAGGAACATAAACAAGTGCCTCGCCCAGCCATCATCAAAGAATACAATAAATTCATGGGTGGCATAGATCTCCATGATTCGTTGGTAGCCCTGTACAAATATCCAGTACGCTCCAAAAGATGGTACATGTACATATGGTATCACACTCTTACAATGTCAATGGGGTATGAGCATTCCTACAAAGTTGCCTGGTGCAGGGAAAACAAGAACGTGAGCCTCCACTCATACGTGGTTAACACCAAGTCATCAGGGACAAAGAATGTACTGTTGGTCACATCCATGAAACCCATCCTCGGAGTAACAAAAGATGATGGGAAACAGAAGCCGGCTGCATATAAACTCTACGACTTCACAAAGGGAGGGATGGACATCATTGATCAACGGGCAATGAGTTTCACCTGCAAGCAGAAATCCCTCCTGTGGACAATGGTGGCCTTGGCACACCTCCTCGATACGTGCAGAGTCAACGCACTGACAATCCATGCTCTCAACAAAGGAGAGAAACCACGAGAGCTTGATTCGCTCGACTTTGGACTGAAGTTAGCCGAGCAACTGACTACCCCTTTCATACAGGCGTCCTCTTCGGGGATTATCGACACCCATTGCCCAAAAGATGAAGAGAGCAGTGCTAGGAACAGAGGCAGCCGGCGTGCAACATCGAGAGCCAGCGGGAGATCTGTTAGACCATTTTGGCAGGGCCTGCTTAGAGTGTCACATGGAGAAGGACATAAACTGAGGAAAAAGGAATGCAAAAGACAGAACACCAGTGCATGGAATGTGGTGATGCATGTTGCATAACACATACTGTTCAGCTCTGTCAGGCATGCTATGCAAACAAAAATAACTGAAAGAAAAAGGAAGAAAATTTGACTTCAAGCTGAAAAAGGAACTTTCAGAATTATCAATTGTCAGCTGCCTCTTACATTTTGTAAACAATAACAATATCGATTTTATTATTTTATTGATCTAATTTTCACAGCTCTTCATACATAATTTACAGTACGCCAAGTTTGTAGTAGACAAGGGCGCTATTTCCACTCTTTCGTGCAAGTTACGACTTCATGAAGCTCTGGAAAAATCTCTCCATATCGAAGACATCGAAGGATAATTTGTGAAATAGACCAATAGGAACTGAAAACTATATTAAGAGAGATCAGGATACTTGTTTTGGGGGACAAAAGTTTGCTAGAATTTGTCAGATTTTGGATTTTGGATTTTGGATTTTGGACTTTCAACACAAGACCTCGCAATTTTTGAAAATGGCGGCTTTCAACACGGAGGCCAATGGGAGGCAATCATACGCTGCAGCAACAAGGGTCAAGGGAAAAGACACAAACAGTGGTAAGCCAGTATTCATTAAAAACAGAGATGTACCCCATGTTGTGGAAAAGGACTTGGAAAGTCAAGGAGTGTATAAAGCCCTCCTGAAATCTGTGCCTTCATCACACATCATGGGCATTCAGAAAATTGGCGGACTATGGAGGTTATATATAACACATCACGACTCTAGAATCGGTCTGATAACAAGTGGGCTGAATATTCGTGACGCATGCATAGCAGTCTTTGATTCTAACCCATTTCTACCAGGTGGAAACGAGAACCTACTTAGACTAACAGTGAAGGACATTCCACTGTCCGTAGATAATTCAGTGATTTTAGATGGGCTTGAAAAAAGAAAATACAAGGTGGCAGGAAAGACTATGTTCCCAAATTGAGAGTAGATGGCCAGCTAACAAACTGCCTAACAGGAGACAGAGTCATCTACATAGAAAGACCCACCCAACCTGTTTCTAGACTCATGTCTTTTGGAAATTTTCGTGGAAAAGTGTTTCACATAAACCAAATCCCCAAGGATAGTGTCACATGCTCAAACTGTCTAAACAAAGGACACCATCGATTATCTTGCACAGGCCAGGTAGTGTGTCGCTTTTGTAAAAGAGAAGGGCACTACCAGCGCGACTGTCCGAACCCGAAACAAGGAACGAGGAAGGCCGAGAGAAGCCGACCGGTAAGACAGTGGCTGCGGCAACTTCAGAACAGCATGATCGAGATGAGAATACCAATGCGGAAACGGCGGAGCGTCACCAAGACAACGCGTCGAACAGCTGACAGTCAAGATGTTTCCAATCGCAGAGATGCTCCGCCGATGATACATCAGTGAGCAAGGAAAGCGCAGTAGGGAGCACACAAAGCAAGATTACGCAATTCATTCAAAGTGAATGCGATAAGCACGCAGAGCAAACCCGTGTTCACAGGGAAACTACAGGAGACGAATCAAGTGATAGCGAAAGTGTAGAGATCGAGACAGATGAATGTCCGGAATCAGAAATATCAATAGAATCTCCAGAGATGCCGAGGGCTAGGTCTCAAATAGAATTGGAGAAGCCTAAGAAGCGGAAACTAAAGAAGGAGAAGAAACCAAAGAAAAAGTGAGAAAATCCCTGAAATAATCATGTTTGTTTGAATTTGATTTGTGTTTCTTTTTGAATTTTCCTTCATGATTATGACTATGTGTCATCTTTTAAGTGTCAATGTTAGGGATTGCGCAACAAAACCAAGCGCAATATTTTCTTCAAGTGGTGTATAAACCAAAAGGCTGACCTGGTTTTTGCCCAAGAAACGTATTGGACACCGGACATCGAGCCAGTCATTAATAGTGAGTGGAAGGGAAAAGTGTTCTATTCTCATGGAAGCAATCGTTCAAGAGGTGTCGCAGTTTTAGCGAAGGAAAACATTGATATTAACATGACTACAATGAATAGTAAGTGTTTAGACAACAGGAAGAATGTTGGTGCTAAGATTCACGAAAAACTCGGTCAATTATTGTTTGATTAATTTGTATGCTCCAATGGAAAAAAGGAACAAAGACTCATTCTTCAAAAAGCTTCGAAAACAAGTTGACTGTATCCAAAAAGAATGTAATAATTGTAATTTCATTCTCGGCGGGGATTGGAATGCTGTTTTAGATGCACGAAAAGATACCAAAGGGTCAAAAAGTTGTTATTACAAAACTCCTTATAGACTTAAAACTCTTTTGAAGCAAAACGGTTTTGTAGATGTCTGGAGGAAATTACATAAAGATGACCAACAATTTACTTGGAGAAATTTGAATATGAATATAGCGTCACGTTTAGATTATTGGATAATAAGTAAAGATATGTTGGGAAAAGTTGTTTCTACAGATATTCGACCTGTCATTAAGGGAGATCATAATGCAATCTCTCTGAAATTAAGGATGAGTGAATTAAGAAAAGGTCCTGGGTATTGGAAACTGAATACTTCCTATCTCAGTGACAACAAGTTTAAGAAAGGAATCAGAAATATTATAACAAAATGTCTTAACAGCAGTGAAAATTCAGATGTTATGAAATTGGAAATCCTAAAGATTAAATGTAGAGAATTTGCTCAGAAATTTAGCAAAGGAAAGTGTAAAAAGAAGAAAGAAAAAGAAATATTAGAGAAAGAGTTGGCTAATTATGAACGTAATTTAGATAACCAAAATGACAACACATCAAAAGAAGAATATGTAAAAGTGAGAGAAAAGTTAGAGAGGTTATACAAAAACGAATGTAGGGGGGCTGGAATAAGGTCACGAGTCAAATGGATAGAAGATGGTGAAAAAAAAAAAAAATTTTATCTCTTGAAAAGAAGAATGGTGAAAACAAACTGATCACCCAATTGAAAGTTAGAGGGAAGAAAAATGTGGTTACTAAGCAACAGCATGTTTTAAGAGAGGTCAAACGATACTATGAAGATCTGTACAAAAGTAATTGTATTGACTCAGACCGTGCTAATGACTATGTGTTCTCACAAGAAGTGAAAGAGCTCAGTCAAGATGAAAAGGGAAATGTGAGGGTTTAATGAATGTAGCAGAATGCAAAAGGCTGTTTTTTCCATGAAAAGAACAAAGCACCAGGAATGGACGGCCTACCTATCGAATTCTACCAAGTTTTCTGGGATGAAATATGTGAACTTCTAGTCAATGCATTCAATGAATCTTTTAGGAAAGGACATATGTCGGCTTCCCAACGAAAAGGGCTGATAACTTTGATTTATAAAAAAGGTAACAGCGACGAGTTAAAAAACTGGAGGCCGGTTACACTGCTTAATTGTGACTACAAAATAGTCGCAGCAGTTCTGGCCTTAAGAACACCAAAGATTTTAGCAAGTGTTATCATGGAAACACAAGTAGGGTATATTAGAGGCCGTTTAGGGGGATTTAACGTGAGAATTGTTCACGATATGATTGAGTATATGCTTGAGAAGACTCTTGAGGGAGCAATCATGTTGGTTGATTTCACCAAAGCTTTTGATTCCATTGATATACCTTTCACAATGAAATGTTTGGAAAAGTTAAATTTTGGCGAGGAATTCCGGAACTGGGTCATGGTACTTTACAAACAAATAGTAAGTTCAGTTATAGCAAATGGCCGGATAACAGAGCAGTTTCAAGTACAGAGGGGAATACGTCAAGGCTGTCCCCTCTCAGCACTTTTGTTTGTCATTGCAGCTGAATTTTTTGCTAACAAGATATGTAAAAATGATGATATTAAAGGTGTATGTTTCAACGAAATCAGTGGACATTTTGAGTTAAAGGTAATACAGTATGCTGATGATACAAATTTCTTTGTGGGTGATGTTGGGTCATTAGAAGTAATTTTAAATGAATTAGAAGAATTTGGAAAAGTGGCGGGTCCTAAAATAAACAAAGAAAAAACTGCACTTTTATGGATAGGTAAGAAAGATAAAAGATGGAAACTGCCAGACATTGATTTGACATGGACAGAAGGTCCGTAAAATATCTTGGTTTTGTTATTTCAATCAATGAACAAGTGGCTTGTACAGCAAATTGGGAAGATAAGTTGGCAAAAATGCAACGGCTTCTAGATAATTGGCGCAAGAGAAACTTAACACTGTTTGGTAGAGTGACGATTGTAAAAGTCTGGCTCTAAGCCAAGTAGTGCACCTGCTTATGTTTAATTCAGTTCCACCAATGATTATAAAGAATTTAAATAAAATGTTCTTTAGATTCCTTTGGAACACAAGAGTAGAAAAGGTGAGAAGATGTGATGTTGTTAAAAATTATGCAAACGGTGGGCTAAAAATGGTTGACGTGGAAAAGAAAGTGCTCAGTTTTAGGCTAAGGTGGCTAGGGAGGTTGGTCAATGGCACGAATGCTATGTGGGAAAAACTTGGAAATTACTAGTTTAATCGTTTTGGAAGTCTAAATTTGATATTAAATTGTGATTTTCAAGTACATAATATACATTCTATGTTAAATAGGAAAATATTGTTGTTTTATGTCGAAATGATTCGTGCTTGGACTCTGGTTGATAAAAGATTATTGGGAAAGAAACTCCGGTTGAAAAGAATATTTTATGGCATAATCAATATATTGTTTTCAAGAAAACACCGTTGTTCTATACAGAATGGTTTCATAGTGGAGTAATCCGTTTGGAAGACATTTTAGCTGTTAATGGAGGATTTAAAAGTGTGGAAGAAATAATAGCTTTATTGAAATTTAGAAATAGCAAAAGATCTGCAATATTTGATTATGCAAAATTACGTCAAGCCATTCCTAAAATTTGGCTTGCCCAAATATCCAATGATAAAAAACAAGATGTATCACCGCTAACTATTCCCAAATTAAAAGTAGTTAAAACTGTAAAGGGCTTAAGTGATATAACGTCAAGATTTTTTTATAACCATCTGATACAGCAGGAAGGGGTAAATACACGATGCTGTTTCTTCTGGGAAAATATGTTAAGGATGAATACAAAATGGAAGATATGTTTTGAACGGAATTTATTACAAGTAAAAGAAAACAAATTGAGAGAATTTAATTTTAAAGTGCTGTATAACTTATTGCATGTGAAAAGAAATCTATGTAAATGGAGAATGAGTGAAGATGCAAAATGCAATACTTGTCAGGAAGATGAAGATATGATACATGCCTTAGTCACGTGCAAATTAAATAAAACCTTTTGGGCATATGTTACCTGGTTGATTAAAAAAGTTTTTCACAAGCATGTTGTCATCAACATAACATAACATAACGAAATAGATGATTTTATTACCATAGCTTTTTGGACAGTTTATAAATCGATTTTGTTACGAAATTATAAGGGTGTTGATAATAGAGAATCCAGTTTGAGTTTTTTATTTGCTTCTGAACTACGAAAGAGACTAGAAGTTAACAGGAAATGTACTGGTAAACCTTTGTTTAGACTTCCTAATGTAATATCTGATTTTGTTTGATATTTTGATATGAATGTGAAATGAAAGTCTTCAGATTATGAATAAATGATATTGAAAGAAAAAAAAAAAAGTTTGTAGTAGACTGTGAACACCCAAATATAAACATTTTATAACTGTCATTCAATACGGTTTTCAATCATGTAATAGTCAGAAAGTGAAATTCTGTATACTTTGTGCTAAATAATATTCATGACGCTGTATTATACAATGTATTATGTGACCTGAGAACAGTTATTCATATGATTGGCATAAATGTTATGTTATCCATCAGTAGATTTTCAACACCCAAATATAACTGCCATTCTTTATTGCTTTTGAGCATGTTGATTCAAAGTTACATTTAACAAATTACTGTGAAACATTCAACTTTCTTGTTGCTAATGAATATTCATTTGTCTCTAATTTGCATAATAATTTCCAATATATCAATCATAAATTGTCAAATCATACACTAAACATCACCTTTCTTCAATTTACAACTAGAAAAAAAAAATTTCTGCCCTGACATAATCAAAATAAGAAAATTAAGAATTTCAAGAAAAATTGCATATTTGCATAATTAATTAATTATAAATATGGAATTTCAATACATGTCATTAATTTGACTAAGCTATCTTTTATATTATATGACAAGCTACAAATATGCCAAATTTGATTACATTTTCTCCATAAATAGGGGTGAAAAAGAGAATTCCTTGGAAAAAATATATGTATTCTTTGTATTATTAAGCTATGTTTGTATTCTTTATTATGTATCATTACCATGACATGTAAATGTGTTGTACTCTCATACCCCAGAAGGGGGTCGAAAGAGTCAATAAAATCCTATTCTATTCTATTCTAAGAACAACAAACATTGAGAGCATTTCCTGGAATTGCTCCGAAACAAAGGAAACCATGCACACAACATCAAAGTTTTGGAAAAGAGTGAAAGAATTCTCATTCCCTGCAAATATCCAGTTTATTCCTTTTCAGCCAATATTGCTTTGTATCTTTGTAGAGGACGTGAAAATTTGAAGGACCTAAAAAAAAGATCATTTTGAAGTCAAGAAAGATGCCAAAGACTGTGTATACCTGACCCAAGTTGTTGATGAACTGACCAAGAAGACGAGAGAGAACAATTTGTCCTCAAGGACGGATGGAGGGCGATGTATGCCACCGTAAAGCAGACTGCCCTGTTGCCTCCTACAACAAATACAGTGAAAATGACATACAAGTAATTAGTCTCTTCCAAACACCAAAATCGCCAGTGCCACAATGTGGACATTGGTACAAGAACTCTTCAGTGGGAAAAAACACTCTGGGTAATACGATGCCCTCGATCTCCAAGAAGGCTGGACTATCGACAATATATACTCTAGTATTTACATGTAACGTTGTTTGTACAACTAGCTTCAGATACTAGTGAATGTACAAGTGGCCTTCCATATTCTGTATCGAGTTTAGCAGACAGACACGCAAAGATGTTATCGCCAGTTATTTCTATGTTAAACTTGTACTCTAAATATTACATGGGCGACCCAGCCAGGACGTTGAAACTTCCTTTTTGAACATGTAAGTGTTCATGGACTCATGTTGGACTGAAGTTTTGAAAGTAATGGAGGTAAACTTGAAATAAACTCGTTTTGTGACTGTGTTTAGCATCTAGCCAACACATTCATCATACCACATGCGTGTCTACGTATTGCAGTCCACGTATTCAACAGTAACAGTATAGAACTAATACTAGTAACACAATGGCATCCAATCTGCCTGCGTTTCTTCCATTTAATGTTGTTTCAGAACCTCATAATGTTGGGCCCAGGTGGGACAATTATTCACGTACCGCGTCAAAAGCTTGCAACATTGGGCAACTTTCCAGATAAAATTTGTGAATTTAAATCACAATTAATTCAAACATGCACCTCACACAAACTAAGGTGCTACGCCACGGGCAGGCAACGATCGTCTCTTTCTGTCTTATTGCAAACAGCCAGCACTTACGAAGCGGCAGAAGAGCAGGCCAAGCAAATAGAACAGCAGTCTTTCCAACTGCTGAAATTAACAAAGTCAGTGTTTCCTACAGCAAATCATCAGAGGGTTGTACCTGTACCTGCAAGAATAATGCCAAGTCGCAGTCCTATCGTACAAAATCAACAAAATGCAGAAACTGTGGTGGCAAATTTCCTCACCATCCTGAATGTCCTCGCCCAGCTAAAGGCAAAACTTGCCACAGTTGTGGTAAACTCAACCACTCTGCTAAATATTGCCTCGGTAAGCCTAAACAGCATGATTAGCCTGCTGATTCGACCACAAGCAGTCCTTGAACTCTGTTAACACTACCCACTCAGCCTTTGGTGCCATCATCAAATGCTAATGTTGACTATGCATTTCATGTCTCCTCTTCAACCAAGAAGCCAACTGTTGTTGTTAATGTCAATGGCACACCTGTCCAATGTGTTATAGATTCTGGACCATCGGTGATGATAATGAGCGTAAAGACAATGAACAACATCTTACCCCGCCCCCAGCTTCAATCACCCCAGACAGAGGTATATGGGTCTAGTTCACTGGCACGGTTACGGCTCACCTTGAGTACAAACCGTCTATGTCACACCTCTTGATGCTGACACATTGTTGAACTTTGACTCTGCATTGCAATTAGGGACTGGTGACCACAGCCTACACGATGCAAACGCCACAAGATTCTCCACTACCAGCAGATCTTAATGAATTCGAAGATCGCTTCCAGGGTATTGGTACGTTTACGGCTCACCTTGAGTACAAACCGTCTATGTCACACCTCTTGATGCTGACACATTGTTGAACTTTGACTCTGCATTGCAATTAGGGACTGGTGACCACAGCCTACACGATGCAAACGCCACAAGATTCTCCACTACCAGCAGATCTTAATGAATTCAAGATCGCTTCCAGGGTATTGGCAAGCTAACGTCATATGAACGCAAACTATATATTGATGAGTCTGTATTGCCCATTGCAATTCCACATCGTTTTAAAACCATTACTGTTCAATCAACATTACTCTTCCATTATGTATTCATGTATCATTATTTTTCTTTGCATTTTATGATTGTTCATATACTGTCATTATTGTAATGTGTTGTTGTTAATGAATTCAAATTCAAATTCAAATAAATAAATCAACCAAAAATAACTCTTTATTCAACTGTTTTAAGAGTTATCTAATTGATTAAGGAGCCAGCTTCTCCGATACCACGTTGTAGAATATATTTTTTGTGAGAATCTGCTGATCGATTGTCAAGGTGAGAAATTGAAGAGAACATGAACATTCTGATACACTACTCAGCAGAGTTACTACCCCTGGAGTACAAGGTCAAGCAACAGTCATCATTGGTATGGTAACTCTCCACTATAGTTTTTCAGGCGTTTTCTAATGGATTTAGGCACAATTCAACCACTTTCAAGTTTGGCTCAAAATGCTAAATAGAACACAGACATATATGTATACATGAGATAGAATTCTGCCGACTGACATGCTTTCAGTTCAAGGCAGAATTCTAACTGATATTAGGTCTAATGCTTTGTTCATAACAATCACATCGACTTTTATCTCTATCTCTATCATCATGGTTACTCAACATTCTCACACCATCGAGCGCACACTGTGGTGGTAGTCAGTTTCTTACTATGCCTTGCTGGAACATCCTTCAACTCTTTCTCACGTGGATACACCACACCTATAACAGCTACACAGTGACAGCACAAGAGCATCATTGAAGCATCACAGGTGCTACACGGAAGCTGCACATGAAATGCACAGCCTTGGCACAGGAGCTTGCACAATATGTGCATTGGAGATGCACACTAGCAGCACAGATGCTGGACACGACCTGCAAAGGCCGCATAGAAGCTGCAGATGATGCCAAGCCTGCACACTGATGATACATAGAAGATGCACAGGGGATGCATAGAATATGTACAGCATTATTCATCTTCAATCAAGATTTCCTTAGAGATCATCATCTACAATGTATGAAGGTTATTATCATCAGAAAGATCTAGCCCTTCTTCATATCTGACCCTCATCTGTAGCTGGACTGCAGTTGAAGCCATTTTCTTCTTACACCAACCAATGTCAGCCTTCAGTCTCCTTCATCACTGCTACTCCATGTGTCTGCTGTGGTATTGATCTCGTTTCCACGGAACTTCTTTACCTTAGATGCACGGCCTGAAAATGAAACAAAAATATAATGAATATTTCCACCCCAGTGCTTGAATGGAATCTTCAAACCCCACTTTGCTAGTTGACTTCTCTAGCTTATTAACTGCTTGCATATGGTTTCTTGAAGGTGTTTTGGTTTTTGGTTTAAGTTATTTAAAACATGTATTTAGAGAAGTATTTCCCTTCATGTTAGATTTCCTATATTGAACTTGCAGTCCACTCTCTTTGGATTTCTTGAAACAACAATTAATCAATCTGTAATTTGAAAATTGTTACAAATAAAGTACATGCAGGAGGTGTATATCATATGGTCTTTTTAAAGTAAACAAACTCTTAACTACAAAAAGGGAGAAAAAAAAATGGATTTCGCATAAAGATCAAGGTCTTACTGATTTTGTTGGTGGTGGTTCTTCAAAGTGAATGTGACCCATATCAGGCTCCCAGATCAGGATGTTACTGTCGTTTCCTCCACTGTATACCTCCTATTCAGTTAGAGAGAAGATTGAAAAGAGATTCAGTCACATTCAAGGGTATCAATAGGTGATATATTTGACCTTTCTTCATATAAAACCAAATGAGGTCAAGCAAACAAAGCCAAAGCTAAGTTTTAAAGTGGGGGAAATTGAGCTTGCACTAATAATCGTACACATGAATCATTTGAACAATATGAAATACATTAAAATACAAAACTATATACATCATCATCATTAATGATATAGTTTGATGACCATTTTTTTCTCCAACAATGTGGGGTTGGACATTTTATTTCCTAAATGGCTTGCCTCCAAGCCTTCATGAAAATGAGAAGCAAACTTTCCTTTGTTTGTTAACTAAAAACAAGACTACAACAGAGCTGCCACCTAGTACGGATTTCCTGTAATTGGTACAGAAATTAACAATCATTTCGGAAGTACGGAATGTTGCCTATAATTACGGATTTTGGGAAATCCGAGAATGCACTATCATCTATAGCTATGCAGTGTTTTGTGCCAATCCAGCAAGCGCTGCAATCATGCGGCTGACTCACTTCCGCATCCTTGCCTTTCTAGCTCGCCCGGCCCGGACCCCGCGCGATCCTATTTGCACTCCCTGCGATCGCAATGATACGCTGACACAAACACTATCCTTCTTGATATCTCTACACCGCATTGCACAGCTGCTTCACTGCCGCGAGCGCGTATAACCATGAATAAAGTGTGTACATGTAGTAAATGTAGATGGCTGCAGATAAGCCGGCCAAAACGAATTTGAATGGAGGCGAATTCGTAACAGTTGCAGACTGAGCTGCGACTCAATCACATTGTATGTGTACAGTTTATTATTGATGAAATAAATTATGAAAATTATATAATTTCAAAGAATGGATGTCACATATGTTTCTAATAAAATGTTGAAATTGTCTGTGTCCTTTGTGTCTTTTCATGTTGTAATGCTTTCTCTTTGATTTTACGTCATTGATTAAATGTAGACACCCTATGGAACTCTTATTTGTCCTTGATAATGAAAGGACTTCGTATATTTTCATTTCATGCATCATGGTGACCATCAAGGTTTTTTTTTTTGCATTACTCAAGAAGCTCCGTGAGCCCATGTTAACCTATCAAAAGGCGAATGGGGAGAAGCAGATCAGAACAAATCGATGTGGGGCGAGTTGAATATCTGGCCGATTTTTATAAATGTATACAAAGCGATCGCGAACGTGCATAGTATTGTTGCACGTGAAGCTCCCATCGCGGTGGATTTGTGTTTGCTGTAATATTATTTTCTTGAAGTTGGAAACATGGCTTCTTCCTCTGGTTCTACGTCGAAACGTGTGTAAAAGCTGCACAATTTTAAGGAGGACTACAGTACCATAGAAAAAGGCAGTTCATTGTGCCATCCAAGAAAAGCGAGAATCATGCACGATGTAGTTTGTGTTCGTCTGACTTTTCGATCGGGCATGGGGGAGCAAATGACATTCAATCACACATCAAGTCAATAAAGCATTGCTCCGCTGCAGAAGCCAGCGAAAGTAACTTGGGTTGCAACATCACAAAGTTTTTTATCCCCAAAGATAATGCTGTTATTCGAGCAGAGGTACTCATGACACAGTTTTTGATCGAACACAATGTACCATTCGCCGCATCAGATCATCTGTCAAGCCTACTGAAAGAAATGTTTCCTGACAGCAAAGTTGCA
Organism: Mesocentrotus franciscanus; assembly: GCA_037976565.1. Taxonomy (NCBI): domain Eukaryota; kingdom Metazoa; phylum Echinodermata; class Echinoidea; order Camarodonta; family Strongylocentrotidae; genus Mesocentrotus; species Mesocentrotus franciscanus. The sequence continues at coordinate 12,307,396 of CP137674.1, read as the reverse complement.
GCGAAGTATGCCTGCCGTCGAACCAAGGCCACCGCTATTGCTCGGAAGTAGGCCAACTGGCTAAAGGTGAGTGGAAATAAACGTTAGAATCTAGATCTACCACACAATAGCAAGACTAGTGGTTCAAATAGCAAGTGGTCTACTAGCACTACATGTACGAGAATTATTATTCATCGCATGTGATAAAGTGAATGGGGAAAATTGAAATGAATATGGTCTAATTAGAATATACAGACAGTGCGTCCCAGAAAAATCGAAATTGTAGAAGTATTAATTGATGCAAACTATATTTGCAATAAAGTAGATGCCATATGCTGTCAAATGATACCTTGATGGCACTGATCCATACATGCTTCACCAATCCCCATTGACAATGGCATGTCAAAAACCATTTGTGCCGGATTTGGTTAAATCGAAATGTTAGGATAACACCTGAACATGACGAAAGGAATTATTCACTTTTAAAAGATAACAAACAAGATATTTATTGTGTCACTCCTCGCTTCTGACCCAGTTATATTTGTTGTGTTACTCATTTTTTTCCTTTTTTAGGGGATATCCTGACCAAGATTTCCATTTCAACTGTTCTGATCGGGGGGCTGAGCAGCAACTTTACCCCGTAATCGTTTGTTACCTCGATTGTGATGCTCGACATGCCATCAGTGTGCTGTTGGAAATAGCAACAACAGTTGAACGGTCAACTGGGAGAAACATTTTTCAACTTGGAGCAATGTCATTTGCTTCTCTGCAGATAATGCATCTGTGATGGGCATCTACAATGGTGCGCAGCCTTTGTAAGGAAAACTCTTGGGTGTTTGTACATGGCGGTCCTTGCCACTTTCTAAATTTAGCCGCGGAGAAAGGAGCTCATGAACTTCCTTGCTCACCCATGGACTTGTTGATTCCTGTGTTTTACTACCTAGAGAAGTCAAGCAAACGGCATAACAGAATTTAAGGAGGTTCAGGCGTGCTGTGGTGTGGAGCAACATGCTATTTTAAAGCATGTCTGCACAAGGTGGCTCTCCTTGAGCATGCTTTGGATCGACTGTTAGAGCAGTGGGAACCCTTGTAGAATATTTTCTAAAGGAGTCTGAAGCTCAGCCAGCAGGAACAAAGCGGAAGAATGATGATCAGAATCAGACAGAACTGAAGAAAATGAAGACTGCTTCAACCAGTAAATTACAACCAAAGAAGAAAACTGTTAAGCCTGTCACTGCCCAGGCTTCAAAGAGCAACTCAATAGCTTCCTCTCAAACATCCAGCACACCTTCTGTGGCACCAAAGACATTGCCAGCAAGCACACCAAGTCTTCCAGCCAAAGGGACTTTGACTTCTGGGTTGTCAGCCTCTAATTATCTGAGCAACTCTGGCATCTCTATTGCAAGCAGCAAAAAGACTTCTTCTACATCATCTGTCCCAGCCAGAAGAGGGATTTCTGTACAATGCTGTTCTTCTGACAAATCAAGACCATCATAAGGTTAAACTGGGACAGCACCATCAAGGCAGATGGGGAAAATCTGTGCAGGAACGAAGAACAGTCTAAAAAGTCAGACTTCAACTTGCCCAAGCACATACCATAAGTAACTTCTGCTACAGCCAAAGCAGCAGCTTTCCATGCCAACCTGGTGCAAGATGAATATAAACTCTGTTGCCTGTTCTTGCAATATACAATTCCAATGTTTAATAAGTTGAATGTTGAGTTGCAATCGGAGATTAGAGATAGATTAGAGGACTTTTTGAGGCAACTGCTGATGAGATTTGTGAAGCCAGCAATCCTCATGAAGACAGCTTTAACCCACAAATGTGACTACAAGAACAAAGAAAATCAGAGGACAGATGAAGATTTGATCATTGGGAGTAAACTGAGAGACATTCTGTCCACAGGACAGATCACAGATGAGCAGAGGAGAGAATTCTTTTCTTCAGTTAGAAGCTACTTTGTTGCAGTTTCAAATTATTTTGTGTCCAAGTTCCCCCTTAAGGATGACTTGCTTATGCATGAAAAATCCTTTGCTTCACTGAGGTACTTTGTTCAATGATTCCACTTCATGGAAGATAGCCTGGACCAGCTGGAGTTGGAGTTAGTGGACTACCAGAGTGATTCCATGATGGACAGCCTACCTGAAGAAGGGATAGACTTGAAATGGTCAACACTCGCACAGATCAAGGACAAATCCTCTGGTGAACTGAAGTACAGTCATCTGGCAAAAGTCATGCACCTTATTCTGTCCATTGCACACTGTAATGCTTCTGACAAGAGACTTTTCAGTATTGTTAGAAAGAACATGACTGAATTTAGACCCAGTCTAGGGACCCCAACTCTTTCTGACCTCCTAACCCAAAAGGTGGCAAGCCAAGCCAAAGGAGAGGCCTGCTTTCAAGTTAAGTTCAGTGACAAAGTTTTTGGTTTTTATGTACTACTTTTTCTTCTTATGTTCTAGTACAGTGTATATGGCATGCAGTATATGACAAAACTGACTGCATCATGCGCGCATGCATCCGTGCAGTGTTGTAGTGCCGTTTTTTAAGATTTATAGCGCCGCATAGGAAATTACTGTGATTACTGATTTTCTGTTCTGGAGGTTGGCAGGTCTGCTACAATGGCTTTGAAGAATCTGCCTTACATGACAAAAGTAGAGACGGGTGCTCAAACATATGCTCCAGTGACAATTGTTCCAGGGCTTAGTTTGTCAAAGATATGATGTTCAGGTCAGGGTTGGAATTTGGTTTTAGATTTAGTCAAGGGGTATGGTTAGGGTTCAATCTGGTGTTTGGTATATGGTTGAAATTAACAATTTGATTATAGTGACCGCAAAGCAACTATCACTGAAGCATATGTCAAACAATCACAGGAAAGTGCGACTAAGAATACATAAGCTGCACAAGAAGGAACAGGGAGATAATTAGTCTTGGGGTCAAGAGGGCTTGAGGCTTATCAATAGCACATAACAACAAACCTGGTATAGAGGATGAAAGACACAGCAGTTAACATTGTTGTAGTGGCCCTTCATGGTAATGTCTGTCTCTCCGCTAAACACATCAAACATATCGATATCGCTCCCACTGGGGATGAAAGCCACCTCAGGCTGTACACCTGACGAAGTGCAGATCTCGATGCACTTACGCATATTATTGGAGACCTTACCATAGTTGATCTGGAGGGAGGAGCATAAACAGACACTCAATGGTTGAAAAATGAGAAGCATGATCGACCCCAAAATAATCTGTCCCTAAAACATGGTACACTAATCTCTAGTGCTGTTGTCGACAGGCCTTCTGTCGACAAGCTTTTCGATAAAACTGCATTTTGATGGGAAGACGATATGTTGACAAAGAGTCGATCCTACAGGCGGGTATCCAAGCTCAGGGTAACTCAGTATACATGATATACGCTGTCATTGTTCCAATAAACCTGTAAATTATCATTTTTCAAATTTCTGTATTACTTAAAACAAATGACAATTTTATATATATTAACAATGCAACTTTGTAAATTGCATGTCAATATACACAATACTTAATCAGTTTTCAATACAGGGTATCTTCTAATGTGTTATCAATGTTTTTTTAAGCCATGTACATTTTACTCTGTAAATTGAACAACTTCAGCTGTTATAGCTGCATGTTCGATGATTTGTTTTATCTCCATAAACCAATCCAATACATTACAATACAAATATCATATCGTACGGGACACATTGCACTGAATCGCTCATTTCTATTTTGCAAAGGCTTCATGTAGGACATTGCACAATACTGGCCCTTCACAAAAACCAACCAACCATACACCTTGCATGAGATCTAATGAACTAACCAGTGTGTTTTTGCCATTCAGTGTGTCCCAGAGCCTGACCCTATCATCTGTCCCACAGCTGACCAGGTGAAGACCATTCTCTGTGAAGCACAGTCCGTTGACATGACCACTATGAGCTGTACTCACTGTACAGGTGAAACAATACAAGAACTTATTCAAAAGAAAGGTGAATGCATGTCTTAGCAGCAAATGAATAAGGTTAGACAGTAGACCTTGTACCAAATATTAAGTACAAAATGGAAAGGCTTCAGTGACATGGTAAAAACACACCTCCATATACGTGGTTCTTCAAAGTGCTAATTTTGGCACATGTAGCACTCAGTGGAAATCTGAAAAGAAAAATCAAATCTAGAAGAAACCAAATTTGGTAACGGTTATATTTTGAACACTTATTGCTTTATATGAAATTCAGAACATGGGGATAAAAATCCAGCTGAAATTACCTGCTGAAGACCCTTTGATAACTTCACCATTGTGCTGATCAAGGGACATCAGACTTCCTTTGGCTTGGCGGATATCCCACATCAGTATCTTGTTGTCCCGGCTGTTGAAATCAAGATGGACATGGAGACAGTGTTTAAAACATGATGGTAATTTTTACACCTGCATATGAGGCTGAGAAATTTTTTGATATTAATATTTCTCTTAAATGCAAAAAAATATAATATCATGCCAACGGCCAGCCTTCTGAATTTGTTGCAGCCCACAAGTAAGCTTGAGACAGTTCAAGTATTTAGAAAAAGTGCATGTAATATGGCTTTCTTTAATAGTACTGTAGAACACAGTTCATCATAAACAGTCATATTTAAATTGCCATTTTAAAGCTATTTTGGCAGTTGTTATGGACAAAGATCTCATGGCAATTTTCATTTAATTCTTTGTATCAATGCCTGATAGTTTGAATGGTAGTGCATGTTTAGGACTCACCTCCCAGTTGCCAATAAGAACTCATCTTTAGAAGACCATTGCACACAGACCACAGAAGCCTTGTGTCCCTTCAGGATGTGGGTTGAGGAGCCTGACTTGAGATCACACAGGGTAGCATGGGGATCTATCGTTCCAACTACAGCAAAAGAAAAAACAATATTAAAAATCTTCAGGGTTTAAAATGCAGTGCAGATCATAGCTACATATTTGGTGCAAGTATACTTTGCTGGTGTACCCACAAAAAGTAAACAAAGAACATTGTACAGTGTTCGACATCATTATAATATGAGCATTTACATAATGCACCAACAGGTGCCTACTGCACCTCTCAGATACAATGTTCCATAATAACAACATTTGGCTCAGAGTTACGATTGTTGCATCTTCTTATATTTTAGTGTATCACGGCTGTTTATGCATGAAAATGACTGTAATATAATAATAATAACAATAATAATTATAATAACATTTATATAGTGCTTCATACTAATGTTTCTAAGCGCTGTACTGTATTGTTTGGAAAGTTTGGCTAAATACACTACTCTATCCTAAAGTGTATGAACCTGGATAGAACAAGAGACTAACCGGCTATAAGACAATGTTTGTTAGCTACAGGAGACATATGGTGGCTATAAATGCCCTTCCCCAGGACAAAGCGCTCTGCAGGCTTCAGGGCATTGGTGTCCCAGATCTTAAGGGTCGTATCCATGGAGCTGGATGTAAACATTCCTGTATCCCTGGGATACCATTGAACTGTCTCCACACTGTGCTTGTGAACATGCCGATTAGACCTATCACAAAGAAATAGGACAAGAAAATACGCATCTTAAAAGATGGTGGGCAGCAAATCCCATCAAAGAATGTACATGATAAATAATAACTGTGGACTAAAGCAGCCTACAAAAATCAGTAGTTTTATTGTCACGTCTATAGACTGTGTCTTTATTTTTATGGTGTAGTGGATATGCCATTGGACTGTGGATCACATGGTTCGAGCCCTGGCTGCAAATGTGGAAAGCATAGTTTATCAATTGAATATCAAATTCTAAACAATCCCAATCAGAACATAGAAATAAAAGATTTACTCATTTGGATAATATATACATCATGCATGTACAAACAGTCAAAAGATAAAAACAAGAAAGTAATCACTAAGTAAGTATACTTACATAAATCACTTTTCTTCTTTATAACTGTTATTAAATGTCACTATTTTGTAAATCTATCTTAATCTTTCAATAAATCTGAAACAGTTAAACTTCTAGAATTTTCTGTAAAAGCAAACTTGAAACTTTTTGCAAGTTGTGGAGGATGGCCTATTTCACGGCAACAAACTATCACAAATTGCAAATATTTAGTGTTGCATCAATTGCAATTTAATCATTTCATGGCATGAAACTTACGCCAATCTGAAACATTTCACGTCTGTCAAAGTTACTGGTTTTACAGTACTAAACAAGTTACATTGTATACACTGATGAGAACAATAAAAGATACTAATGTCTCACCTGCCAATAGTACACACTGTCTCACAAGTGAACTCTTTGACCTCTGGAATGCATTCAAGGTCATAGATAGCAATGACTCCATCAGCCCCTCCTGAAAGCATACTGCAAATGAGAAGTTGTTGTTTCATCAAGTCTTTATTCCAAAGAACTTTTCATACATAGATACGGGTCCATGGTCCCATTTCAGACTCATGGCAGTTCATACCATTTTTACAGCACTATACAAAAAATACTATTAAAAGCAATGTATGATCTGAATGGTGAGGATCTAAAGATAGGGAAGAAAAGGGCACTGTAATCTGCCAATAGATGTCAGACATCTGGGGTACATGCACTCCTTAGGGCAGATCGACAATTGAAATGTTTGCCCGGGATTCATCACCTAGTGGCAGATCCAGGGAGGCCTGAGGGCCCGGGCCCCCTCCCCTGGCAAAAAACACTTGAATTAAGCCCTTGAATTAAGCCCTTTTTTGTTTTAAAAAAGAAGACAGGCCCCCTCCCTGGTAAAAAAAAAGCGCGATTTTCAAGTTTTCGGGGGCAAACAAAAAATATTGTGCTCACTACCCCCCCGCCCCCAATGAGCGAAAAATTGGCTGGCATGATTTCAAATTTTCTCAAGAAGTGGGCCCCTACTTTGGCCCCCTCTCATGCCGCCGGCTGGATCCGCCCCTGTCATCACCTACATGTACGGAGAATACAATTTACAACTGTCACAATTTATGTGTGTTTCTCACCCCAAAATAAATTAAGGATTAAATTCACAACATACCTATGATGACTTATTAATCTAAACAGGCTTTTTGACCACCCACAAATGACTCAAAAATATTTAGTAAATTAAAGTTCAATTAAACTTTATTTTATACAACAAATGAATCAACAAGATTTTAGTTTGAACACAAAAACAAAAACTTCATTTCTATTCAATCATTTTTTTTTACATCAATAGTATTATCGCCACTGTTACAAATTCAAATAAGTCTTTATATATATATATATATATATATATATATACACACAAGTTGATACTTACTTTATAAAATCTGTTTATTGTTATAACACTGTAAATTGGTAATGGACTTTAAAATAACTAAGGAACTATACCTGTTTGTTATGAAGGAGAGTTTAGGGAATTAGTAAATGTTATTTAAAGTTCAGCGTTAAGTTTGGACCAATTTGTTGGGCGACTCTTGCGAATCAACGTTGGACCAATTTGTTGGGCGACTCTTGCGAATCGACCTCGAATCCGAAAAATCTATCTTATATATGCACTTTATGCGGACGTGGGGGAAATCTATGTGCGTGCTGTAAGCAACGCCGCGATCATGCACAGAGATGCGCGTGCACATTGCAACCGGACCTTATAAAGTTCAAAATCTTTATTAATTCAATATTAAATGCTTATTTATTCCAAAAGTTACACTGCTTTAGTAATGGAAACATTACAATGCGTTTATTTGAAACTTTATACAAGGCATAAGATAAATATTTCAAGCTCTCCTTTGTAATAAGAGCAGAAATTTAACAAACAAATATTTCATAGCATAAATTTGGGATTCACTGTCTTATTTACATAATGTGCGTAAACCGCACAACCTGAATTCCGATCCTAGTTAATAAACTAAAGAAGTACAAAATTCGAATTCTCTTACGTTTTCGACAAGAGATTGTTAAGACAATAATATGATATTAGGGATAATTTGTTTGTCTATCTGAATAAATATACAACTTACCGGTAATCACATATTTCATAAATAATGAATTCTTAGGGCATATTACTACGATTTATAGATTGGATCTAGTGTGTCAGAAGCACCGCGTAGACTTCCGGTTGTGTTTATACGTGAAGCCGTTCATACTAGACTTCTTCAAACTAGAAATTTTTGCTTGTAAGCAGGTATTATACACAAAAACACACACAATCCAGACTATAACTCGCAGCGGTACTTCTGGAATAAAGTTAATCGAGATTAATTTTTACCTATCAATGAAGAATGTGAAGAAATGATGAGAAATAGGCTGGCTGCATGCAAGGTCTCAGAGTGAGCGAGAGAGAGGGAGAGAGAGAGAGAGAGAGGGAGACAGAGGAGAAAAGACAGAAATAAGACAAGATTGAGAAAAGAAAGTATGATGCGTTTAAGGGTCTTTTTTCCGGATTTTCATCGCCAAAAATGAGCTCCGTGTTGAAATTCTTGCAGCCGTATTTTAAACTGTTACTGTCAATGGATGACGTCATCTTCCTTCATGCGCAGTAACAGTTTAAAATACGGCTGCAAGAATTTCAACACGGAGCTCATTTTCGGCGATGAAAATCCAGAAAAAAGACCCTTAATAAAGGCTTAAACGCATCATACAGTCAATCTGGTAAGTGGAACCAATGTAGTTTAGCCTAGGCCTAATTTACAATAATAAATGCATCGGATATGCATCAGGTATAATGTAGTATTTTGGGCATAAGTTTACTGCCCGTATGCGGGCATTAGTTTGCAATGCAGCCGCTATGGTCGGCTTCTGTCTCTAAAGAGAGGAGCCGACCCTACCCAAATCAGAGGCTACCGAACGAAAGAGACAGAAATTTTCGGTCTAGACTGAGCTGAGACTTCTACTAGTAGTCTAGTAGTAGTAGAGTCTAGTTCAATTCAGAATCATTCATATCAAGATTTCAACCCGTAACTCCGAAGTCTGGACATGATTCTGAACTAGCGCCAATGAATTTCTTATAACTTGTGGAAGTGTGCTTTTCTACTCACAATTTGTAATCGATGGGATCAATGTCCAGCGAGTTTATCCCGCTGGAATGAATGCGTTGAACGTCGCGGTGCTTGCTCAGCTGCAGCCGGAAAGTCCTGCGGGTAGCTTCGGCGCGATGCACTTGACTGGGCCGTACGTTTCCCCAACTCCTCTCAGCAAGAACATTCAACATCTTCGCGTTCAACAGAGAGAATGCACCTTAGAGAACACTGAGTCAAGAATAGTGATGGATGGTCTGCATTTTCTAACAGTGATAACAAGATTTACTGTACTCTAAAACGTATCCCCAAGAAGACATAGACTAATTCCAACTTTTCAAAAAGCAATCAACCCTAAATTTAGTGCTAGAAAAACGAATATATTCAGATTGTTGCCAATTTGCTTTATTGATATAGACTCTATACCTTATAGGTTCCCGTATCGTACCGTACATGTCTTTCGAATACGAAATAAAGTCTTGCACTCCTATCATATTTTGTTTTTTGTTTTTTCTTCCAGGCCTTAAATTTCAATATTAGGTCAAGGCCACTTTTCTGTAGGGCACATTCCTATAATACAGCACAAATAGGAAGAATTGGAAAGGGCACAAAAAATCTCCAAGGCCAATGAGAGGGGCATTGAGGCCAATCAAAAGGGCATCCAAGGCCATGTCCTTGGTGGCCTTGGATTAATTTAAGCCCTGTTCTTCATTTGTTAAACATAATAGAAAGTAATATACAAACTAGGTACATATATATTATTAACAGTTAAAATACATATACATGTATATTAATCATATCATAATATAAATCAAGTAAATGATTATACCTTTAAAAAAACATATATAGTAGTTGACAAATCATTTCGAAATTGAAAAAAATATAACCTAACACAAATACTCGATGAATGAAACGCGAGTGAACAAGACCACTGCCCAAGCGTATTGGGTTTGGCTGTCGTCAGTAGCGTACCTACGGGGGGCAGTGTGCCCCCCCCCCCGGACGAGTGACAAGCAAGAAGGGAAGGGAAGGGAAGGGAAGGGAAGGGAAGGAAGGAAGGGAAGGGAAGGGAAGGGAAGGGAAGGAAGGGAAGGGAAGGAAGGGAAGGGAAGGGAAGGGAAGGGAAGGGAAGGAAAGGAACGGAAGGGAAGGGAAGGGAAGGAAGGGAAGGAAGGGAAGGGAAGGGAAGGAAGGAAAGGGAAGGGAAGGGAAGGGAAGGAAGGGAAGGGAAGGGAAGGAAGGGAAGGGAAGGGAAGGGAAGGGAAGGAAGGGAAGGGAAGGGAAGGAAGGGAAGGGAAGGGAGGGAAGGAAGGAAGGGAGGGGAAGGGAGAAGGGAGGGGAAGGGAGGAAGGGAGGGGAAGGAGGGAGGGAGGGGAGGGGAGGAGGGGAGGGGAGGAGGGGAGGGGGAGGAGGGGAGGGGAGGGGAGGAGGAGGGAGGAGGGAGGAGGGGAGGGGAGGAGGAGGGAGGGAGGGGAGGAGGGGAGGGAGGGAAGGGAAGGGAAGGGGGCTAAAAACACGAGCTAGAAGTGGACCCATGGCACTCACTTATCCGTATAGGCCAAGGCCCCGCGGTTAAGTAGCCATGCTCCGAGATTTCCCTTACAAAAAAAGTGAAGGGTAAATGAAGGGTAATCTGAATGGTGAATGGTAATTGAAGGGTATTTCAGTGGTAGAGTTTAATACAAAGGGTATCTTAATGGTATTTGAATGATACCATTTGAGTGGTGAAGGGTAAAAAATGAAGGGTAAATTGAAGGGTAATTCAGTGGTAGAGTATAATTCAAAGGGTATCTTAATGGTATTTGAATGATACCATTTGAGGGGTGAAGGGTAAAAAAAAATGAAGGGTAAATTGAAGGGTATTTCAGTGGTAGAGTGTAATTCAAAGGGTATCTTAATGGTATTTGAATGATACCATTTGAGTGGTGAAGGGTAAAAAAATGAAGGGTAAATTGAAGGGTATTTCAGTGGTAGAGTGTAATTCAAAGGGTATCTTAATGGTATTTGAATGATACCATTTGAGTGGTGAAGGGTAAAACAAAATGAAGGGTAAATTGAAGGGTATTTCAGTGGTAGAGTGTAATTCAAAGGGTATCTTAATGGTATTTGAATGATACCATTTGAGTGGTGAAGGGTAAAAAAAATGAAGGGTAAATTGAAGGGTATTTCAGTGGTAGAGTGTAATTCAAAGGGTATCTTAATGGTATTTGAATGATACCATTTGAGTGGTGAAGGGTAAAAAAAATGAAGGGTAAATTGAAGGGTATTTCAGTGGTAGAGTGTAATTCAAAGGGTATCTTAATGGTATTTGAATGATACCATTTGAGTGGTGAAGGGTAAAAAAATGAAGGGTAAATTGAAGGGTATTTCAGTGGTAGAGTATAATTCAAAGGGTATCTTAATGGTATTTGAATGATACCATTTGAGTGGTGAAGGGTAAAAAAATGAAGGGTAAATTGAAGGGTATTTCAGTGGTAGAGTGTATTCAAAGGGTATCTTAATGGTATTTGAATGATACCATTTGAGTGGTGAAGGGTAAAAAATGAAGGGTAAATTGAAGGGTATTTCAGTGGTAGAGTGTAATTCAAAGGGTATCTTAATGGTATTTGAATGATACCATTTGAGTGGTGAAGGGTAAAAAAAATGAAGGGTAAATTGAAGGGTATTTCAGTGGTAGAGTGTAATTCAAAGGGTATCTTAATGGTATTTGAATGATACCATTTGAGTGGTGAAGGGTAAAAAATGAAGGGTAAATTGAAGGGTATTTCAGTGGTAGAGTGTAATTCAAAGGGTATCTTAATGGTATTTGAATGATACCATTTGAGTGGTGAAGGGTAAAAAATGAAGGGTAAATTGAAGGGTATTTCAGTGGTAGAGTGTAATTCAAAGGGTATCTTAATGGTATTTGAATGATACCATTTGAGTGGTGAAGGGTAAAAAAAAATGAAGGGTAAATTGAAGGGTATTTCAGTGGTAGAGTGTAATTCAAAGGGTATCTTAATGGTATTTGAATGATACCATTTGAGTGGTGAAGGGTAAAAAATGAAGGGTAAATTGAAGGGTATTTCAGTGGTAGAGTATAATTCAAAGGGTATCTTAATGGTATTTGAATGATACCATTTGAGTGGTGAAGGGTAAAAAAATGAAGGGTAAATTGAAGGGTATTTCAGTGGTAGAGTGTAATTCAAAGGGTATCTTAATGGTATTTGAATGATACCATTTGAGTGGTGAAAGGTAAAACAAATTGAAGGGTATTTCAGTGGTACAGTGTAATTCAAAGGGTATCTTAATGGTATTTGAATGATACCATTTGAGTGGTGAAGGGTAAAAAAAAATGAAGGGTAAATTGAAGGGTATTTCAGTGGTAGAGTGTAATTCAAAGGGTATCTTAATGGTATTTGAATGATACCATTTGAGTGGTGAAGGGTAAAAAAAAGAAGGGTAAATATGAAGGGTATTTCAGTGGTAGAGTGTAATCAAAGGGTATCTCAATGGTATTTGAATGATACCATTTGACTAATTTGAGTGGTGAAGGGTAAACAAAAGATGAAGGGTAAATGAAAGGTAATCTGAATGGTGAATGGTATTTGAAGGGTATTTCAGTGGTAGAGTATATAACTCAAAGGGTATCTTAATGGTATTTGAATTATACCATTTGAGTGGTGAAGGGTTAAAAAGAATGAAGGGTAAATGAAAGGTAATCTGAATGGTGACTGGGTATTTGAAGGGTATTTCAGTGGTAAAGTTTAATACAAAGGGTATCTTAATGGTATTTGAATGATACAATTTGAGTGGTGAAGGGTAAACAAAATGAAGGGTGAATGAAGGGTAATCTGAATGGTGAATGGTATTTGAATTACAACATTTGAGTGGTGAAGGGTAGGCCTACCAAAAAATGAAGGGTAACTGAAGGGTAATCTGAATGGTGAATGGTATTTGAAGTGTATTTCAGTGGTAGATTATAAACTTAATGGCCCGAATTCACAAAGGAGAATTATAGACAAACCTTATAAACTCTCTAAATTTCTAGGACTTAAACTTTAAATCCATTTTGAGACTTAAAACATTTCGACTTAATTAATTTATATAAATCCTTGAGAGACTTTATACGGTAAACTTCCTGCCAATCAAGATGGCCCGTACCGTAGATAACGTCACGCAATATAAAATTTCAACGAATCAGATCTCACAATCGAGCGCGCGTACCGTTGATACTGTACTGGTCGCGCCATCTTCGAACGTGCATTGCGAGTGTCTTGAAAGAATCAAGTAATGGACGATTTTCTTCGAGAAATAGATCTGGATAGGAAAGTCATCGAGCTCCTAAAAGGTAAGCATCATGACGTATGAATACTGAAGAAGATTTCTGGTAAATTTTTGTTTGAAAGTTTATTGCCGATGATAACAAAATTAGCTGGAGAACTTGTCGAATTTGAAGTTGGCCGTTCGAGGTCTTGCGAATGGCATAGGGCACGCCGTAGCCCAGCCGGCCAGCCGGCCGCCCAGCATAGCGCGTATATAACCATTAACTGTAGTCTGTATAGTCTACAGTGTAGGCCTACATGTAGACTATGTAGTATGTATAATGTACATAGATTTCTAGGACGGGGTTGTAATTTGTATTTCCAAACACTTACCTTTAGTTAATACTTCCTAAATATGAAAGCTCAAAAGCAGCGCAAGACCTCAACCATGATGGACCTACTTTACTAAGAAGGTCCATGCCTCAGATCAACCTGTACTACTAGTACTACTAGTACTAGGCCTACTACTACTAGCCTATTCCTGTAGAAACTGCAGTAGATCTAGGCCTAGTCTAATCAGTAATCTATGCTGTAGTGTAACATAAAAACTTGATGAATTTGTCATACAATTACAAGTCAATACCCTAACGGGCCTAAGTAGGCCTACTACTAGGTCTACTTCTACTAGACTATTAATACTAGATCTAAGCCTAAAAAGTAAGGGCTAGAGTCTTAGAGATCTAAATTAATAATTTACATGCGAGTCTGAAATGAAATATTTGCGAAATTGAAAACAAACCCTTGCAATTTCGTTATCAAATCTGTACTGTGACCATATACATGTACCGTACGGTGTAATGTCAATTGGAAAAGTCACACATAGGCCTAGATCTAAATGAATTAGGAAATAGGCCTAGATCTAGTCTAGGTCTAGCCTACTACCCCACTGCACTCGCAAGAGATGCGTTGAATTGCACGTTGCAAATCGAACTGTGCTGTACTAAACTAACTAGATCTAGATCTAGATCTACATGTACTACTACTAGGTCTAGGGTCATTCAATCCAGAGAAAATTCAGGCGCGTAGCCAGGGGTAGGGCGGTCGCCTCCAAAAAACGCCGGCAAAACCAAATAAAGAGAGAGAAGAGAAAAAAGTAAAGAGGACGTAGGAAGAAAAAGGAGCTGACAAAGAAACATTTTTGAAAATTCAGACAAGGATTATCATTAAGATAAGAGTCGAGAACGGTACAACGAAACGTCTTCTTTCTCTAAACTAATAATTTAATGAAACGTCAAAGCTGAATGCAGATATGGATTAAGAGTCGAGAGCGTATAATATAGTCTACAACAAATCGTCTTCTTTCTCTAATAATTTAATGAAACGTCAAAGCTTCGCTCTGGAGGGGGGAAACTGAATTCAGACACGGATTAAGGATTAAGATTTCTCTAATAATTTAATGAAATGTCAAGGCTTCCCCTCCTTGCACCCTAGGGAATGCGCTCGGTCGCTGCGTGCTAACTACCACCCCTACATGCCTGACAACATTTGTATTTTTAGTTGATGCTGTGATACTAAAAGTTAAAACTTAGTTAATTATAAAACCACGTCAAGAATCAAATATTTTTTCATCAGATGCAAGCCATTTTTAGGACTTTTAAATTTTAAGTTAAACAATTTAAACTCTAATTATAAATAAATGTGGGTGTACATGTATAGACTATAGTGTATACATGTATGTTCTGATGTAACCATTTTTAAATTCTAGAGTCACTGAAATGATGAATTATCACTACAAGTCTACAGTGGTCAAAATATGTAATGATTGTCAAAAAATTCTTACTTTGAAGGTTTCTTTAGTAGATATTGACTCAAAATTGAACATTTTTCTTGGCAAATTTTTATATAGAAGTGGCATATATTGAAACTTTTTTTAATGAGGACTTACACTCCTAGTCCTATTTGCCTTTAAAGGTATAGACCAGTTTTGGAAACGCCCCCTCTCAAAATATGAAATGGAAGCTCTCATTACCAATCATGTGAAAGAATATGTTTTGACTAATACATGATGATACAAATTTTGCCGGGAAACCGCCTACTAATTGATATATTTGGTAAATTATTATATCTATTTGGACCAGATAGATATTGCGCACGTGTCGCGTAGTCCCATATACATCTTTCTGTGTACAGTGCTTGTAACTTTACCAAGACTGGGCCAAATTTCTTATCATTTTGATGATTCCAGAACCTTGCAGTACACACCAATAATTATATGCTAGATGATCAACCTTTTCTGATCGAATTTATTTATTTGTTTGTTTAACTATTCATTGCTTTATTTATCAATTGTTTTATTTGTTCATTTTTTAAAATTTAATTTATTTGTTATTGGTTTGTTTGTTCTCAAAATCAACACCAACCACCTCCTTGCACAAATGTAAGCTAGCAACTATACCTGGAGCTTGATTTAACTGTTCACATGCACCCTTTGGATACTGATCAGAGGCATGTTGGATGTGCTGACTCCAGTATTTATTTTCTTAACACACAATTTTACCCTAGAGGGCAAGTGATTGGACCTACCAGGGTCTGGTCACCAGTAGCCTACCGGTACCTCATAATAATTAAAAGTACGCAAAT
Organism: Mesocentrotus franciscanus; assembly: GCA_037976565.1. Lineage (NCBI taxonomy): Eukaryota > Metazoa > Echinodermata > Echinoidea > Camarodonta > Strongylocentrotidae > Mesocentrotus > Mesocentrotus franciscanus. The sequence continues at coordinate 12,291,534 of CP137674.1, read as the reverse complement.
GGGATGGAAAAATTATGATGAATGCTACAAAGTAAGACAATGTTTGTGATTTAAATTTACCTAGTCTCTCAATTGTAACCACATTTTTTTCTTACTTACCTGTCTTTACATTTTCTACATTAGCCATATAAAAGAATTAATAGAGAAGAAATTATCTTGAGTATTCTCAGTATTATGAGAGTATAAAATCAAAAGGTAAAAAATATATATATAAATATGAAATCTCCTATTAGTTAAGTTCTATATTTGTTCAACACAAGATGATGTGTGGGCCACACACCGCATTTCTCAATTCTGTTGAGAGGTTGAACAATGCAGTTGCACTTTCCATTTTCCCCCCTTTTGAAATCTCCCTTTGTATTGATTTTTTTAAAGGTTGAGTGGCTGAAGTATGCATGTCAACATTTTAATTTTGTTTTTGTTCGTCTAGCAATTGGGGGTTCTACGGCCCCATTCCTAATTCTCCTTAAAGGAAGGAACCAGGGGCAGGTTGGGATAGTGGGGATGGGTCTGTAATCAACCCCTCTAACCCTGCTAGATGCTGTAATGGAAATATAGACCACCAATTTTATTAAAAGAAAAAGGAAAAAATTACGCTCTGACAAATTACCAGAGACAACAGTTTACAGTTAATACTTCTATTATTTTTATTTCTCGTGGGTGAGCCCATATCATTTATAACAAGTTGAGGATATATACACAGATACATTGTACTCCTTTTTCCTTGCAAAAATACTTCTGGTACCCATTATTAATTTAGCTTATCTATTCTTACTGCTGCAACTGAAATACTTGCAGTAACCCCAGTTCACCCCAGTTCACCCTCATTAAAGCCTGGTCCTTGTACTTTCTCTTTGTCGCTCTCACCCCTTTTGAAGCTAGGTTATTTTACTGTTTCTTAATAAATTTCTTTAAATACAGTAATACATTAAGTCCCTCCTCCTGAACTTCCTCGGACCCTGAATGTTCCCACTGCCTAACTATATTCCTCAAAAATAGACAGGAGCAAATTGCTGTAAGAAGCGCTCAGAGTTCCTGAGAGTATAAGACGTATTTCACTATTTCTTGTACTTTTGTAATTTTTAAAAAAACAACACAATGCAGTCTTTCATAATAGCACTTACATTGATGTTGCATGATAAATAGATCATTTCCACGGCAGCCCACAAAGCGGTATTGCAGGGGTATTGATCAACTTTCTAGTTCTTTCTAATTCTAGTTTTGAATACACATAATTTTCGCTGCTTAATTTCTAGATCAACATCGACTTGGCAAAGTTATACCCTGAGAAATGTGACAACTTTATCAGGAAATGGGGTCCATTCTTTTGGACCAGATTATCAATCTGGCCAGGAAGGACAACCCACTCTACCCAGTGCTGCTGGAGAAAGTATCTGTCTTTGAAGATGCTGATGGCGACAGTAAGCTAATTTTTCACATTATGCGTAGATCTAGTGGCAAATTCTATTTCCACATTGCTCTTAGTTAGAAATAACAATTCTTAAATGTAATTGAAAAATAGTTCTGCTAAAGTAAACTGAACGAATGTAAGCTAGTATTACTAAACTATTTGTGTAAATCATGCAAAGTTTATGTTACATGTCTCAGCTTGCCCCCAGTTGAAACGGATATTCGTCAAAGGTATGGAAGATCAGGGTGAGAAAGAAATTGGAATTTATTTTTTGTCTTATGTAAAGTCTTAATGAACACAACTACATTTCTCTCAGGGCTGGGGATATGAATTAAATGTGGTTTTAATTAACTTAATTGATTTGATTCAGCCCTTCAAATATATAAACAAAACAAAACAGTATCCAAATCAAATTTCTATACCCCCCTTGTTCCAACATGATTGAAATGAGCCTAATATCTTTCTTTTATGTAATAGAATAGGTGCTATTCATTCATTATGGTTCCATGTTTAATATTTTTGATACTGAAAAGGATTGATAACATTCTGTTTGTATTTTGGTACATTCTAGAGGATCTGTGTAGTTTGACAGCCTTGATATCAATGCTGCACAGTATAACAAGTAAAAGAAAGGGGGAGGACCACAGATGCTCAAGATTGGAAGTGCTCAAGTACTTTGTACAGAATGTGCCTGTAAGTTTTTTTTTCTATTTTGAACTAAGTATCACATATTCTCCCTAGAAAAAGTCCCCAGCAATTGCATGACTATTCGAAGGGATATTTAATAAATAATTATAATTCATTTTCAGAGATAAAATTGGTGTTGATTGTGTCCATCCTTTTTTTTTCATGATGAAACAAAATATACAAATTGAAATAATTACAATTAGAACAACTTCAGCCAGTCATAGCCTGTCTATGTAAGACCAAAGAAGGAACCTTGGCAGGTTTTGGTTGTTGGACTGAAATTAATTTGAATTTGTTACCAAGAGTCTCGAGTGTTGGTTGTCATTTGGCATAATTATGCATTCATAGACCTTCATGTCATATAGCATTTCGTTCTTATATACATTTTTGCAGTTTTGGTCTCACAGACTGTCGGTCTTATGTTTATGAAGATGGTTAGACTTGATGCAAGGGCTACATTTACTCTTCCCCTGCTATGCCATTGTTTATCAGAAATCATCAGCTCACTTGTTTCCAGTGAGATTCTCTTTAAAATGTCAAATATTACAACAATTTTTATGCCTCCTTTTTCAGGAAGGAACCAATGGGCAAGGTGTCGCCGACCGGAAAGATACCACCTTCAGATACCACCTTCAGCCAGCCATACCTAGTATCGGTCGAAGTGGAGAAGTAGCCCTCTCAGTATTTCCTGGTGCTGGATAAGACGTGTCGGTGGTAGCAGCTGGGTTTGACCACCTATTCAAGGCCCACTACATGTTCAACATTGAATATGCCTTGGTGCTTGAACCATTCTATCACTTTGTAGCTGCGTACATGCCTCTATGATATTTCCTCTCTTCCCAAGTTAGGGCTTCCGTTAGGTCACTAGCATGCACCCTCAAAAACATGACTGAAACAAAGACATAAGAGCTGCTGCTAGTGTAGTGTACAGTAGATGAAGATTGCTTTACAGTGCATATCAAAACTTTCCAAATAAACCTGGGTAGTCCTGAGTAGTCCAACCCTAGATACTTTGGTAAATCATTTTATTGTATTCTAAACAAAGATATTGAAAAAATTAATGAAATAAGAACACAAACCCTAAACAAAAGATCACTTTGACCAACTTCGGTTGGAAGTTTGATTGTAATCATGCATTTACACTAGCAGCAGCTCGTATGTCTTTGTTTCAGTCATGTTTTGAGGGTGCATGCTAGTGACCTAATGGAAGCCCTAGCTAACTAGGGAAGGGAAAATATCATAAATAATTAGCTCACCTGACAGGCTGAGCCAAAGGCTCAAGTGAGCTTTGTGCATTGTGATAAGTGTCCCTCATCCTCATCAGGGATAAAGAGAGAAAAAATATCCCCCCCCCCTTCTGGGGTACATGAGGATATGCATGTGCCCTTCTTGGGTAAATTGTATCTTTCAGGGCTATGGGGATATGCTCCCCCCTCCCACAGAGAAAGTGTCCCTCTCAAAAATATAGGGTTATGTTTGCCCTGAAACATGTAAGATAAACCTTACATGATTACTTTAAAGGTAGTTTATCCCTTTTTCAGCCAACATCAAATTCTGTAGAACTTTGCAGGAATTATGAATGTCATGTATGTCCTGCTATCTGTGAAATTTAAACGTTAGCAGTGTCCTAATATTCAAATTATGCAAGAAAACCTGTTTACTTTCTAGACTTCACTGTCAGACACTATTGAGTGACTGACTGACTTTTTTTCTTTGGTAATAACATACATAAAATGAGCTGTAAAGGGTACATTAGCATTTGTCTACATCAATAACCCACTTCTTGTAATGGCCAAAATTAAACTGATTGAATCTTTGCGCAGCACAAAACGTACGACCATTCGGTACAAGGGTCTGAAAATCAGACTATTTAATTAAACGACAGCGATTGCTAAATTAAATTCGACAACTAATAGTCGTTATATTCCCACAAAAGACATTTTCAAGCCCTTTTGTTTCTGAGGAAGTTCTAAATTAGTATTATCTTTCAAATGCCGTTGGATTTTAACCTTTTCATTTTTTTTGGCCTGCAAATGGTACCTTTAAAGCCTGTCTGCACTTGTTTGGCCAGGAGGGATTAGACCACCCTGCTGGTCACTGACAGGTGGTTATCTCATCAACTCAGCTCTCAATTAACATAAGTAAAGAGGATCATGGGGGAAAAAACGGGCACCGCTTAGTCATTGTTTTCTATATATAGGGAGCAAGTAGCTACAAGAAGATCAGTGGGGCTTTAAAGGCATCGTTTAACAATGTTAAATCTGAGATGCATGGCCCTACGTGTTATCAGTGTCTGTGATATGGTGTAATATTGCAGCCCTAAAAAAATTGCACTTCAAAATTATCATGAAGTGCCTCAAAAGTAAAAATCTTTTGGAGTGACCGGTTTGACCATACTCATTTTCCCCAATAGACTGCAGTGTTATCAAAACAGTTAGGAAAACGAATTTTTAAATTTCGATTTGCAATCATAAATATCTTGATAATCAGACAGGCGATCGGCTTGTAAAAGTCATGGGGTTCCTGACTGACCTAAAGGTTTATAATTATCATTGCAGCATGAGCTAAATCCAGGATTTTGTTTCAGAATCTGAGACAAAGTTTCCCAATCCCTTTAAATAGCTAAGTTTAAGACTTACATTGGTTAAGCACTTTAGCTAAACTATTTTTCAACTACATTTAAGAATTGTTATTTCCAACTAGGGTATGAGCAAAGTGGAACTAGAATTTGCCACTAAACACAACAATAAAATAAGTTCCCGTACACAAAAGTTCCCGTACACAAATTTTCAGCAAGGAATCTTTGTAAAATGGCCATTTACTTCCACTTTGGCCTAATCTATACATCGTTCTCCATCTGTATCACACAATACATAGATGTTTTTTTGCTGAATATTGTTCTCTGGCATGTGTTCTATAATTCTTGTTCAGATGTCAATGAACTTTGGCTGTAAATGTGATATTAGGCTGTAACTTGGGCTTATGAAATTTGGTAGAAATGTTAGAAGTAATATGTAGAATATTTTTATGTGTAAGATTCAATTAAATGTCAAAGGCCAGGGTCAAAGGTCAATACACCTAGTCCGAAAATGCCATTTCCCCATGTCTTCAGCTTTTCGATCACCAGATATGATTGAGCAAAGAATAACCTATGAGATGTTTATAAAGGCTAATTAATGGGGAGAGGCATACCCAGCGACTGCGTGTGGTTGAGTTAATCTAGTTTGTTTTTTTTTCTACATGGAATTTTGATATTTTCAACAACAACAAAATCACTAGGGTGAGCGAACAAGCGATGGGTTCGAAGGTATGCATTGCGCATGTCCAAGCAGTGACCTGACTCGATTCTTCTCTATCTTTCCTTATAATTGTTTACTTTTTATTCTTTCTTTTCTATTCTTTACTATGTATTTCTTTGTTGTTATTCTTCTATCATCTCCTCTATCTTTCCTTTTCTCCTTTCTTCTTTTCTATTATTCCTTATATATTTCTTTGTTATTCTTCCATCATCTTCTCTATCTTTCCTTTTCTCCTTCTTTCTTTTCTCCTTCTTCTTTTCTCCTTCTTTCTTTTTTTCTATTATTCCTCATGTATTTCTTTATTTTCTCATATCATATTCTCTATCTTTCCTTATCTCCTATTTCTTTTCTGTCATGTATTTCTTTATTTTCATCCTTTCATCTTCTCTATCTTTCCTTTTCTCCTTTCTTCTTTTCTATCATGTATATTATGCATTTCTTTTATTTTATCCTATCATCTTCTCTATTTTCTTCTGCTTCTTTCTTCTTTTCTATCATTCCATATGTATTTCTTTTATTTCATCCTATCATCTTCTCTCTCTTTCCTTTCCTCCTTTTTTCTTTTCTATCATCCCATATGTATTTCTTTTATTTTATCCTATCTTCCCTTTTCTGCCTCTACTTTTCAATCATTCCTTATGTATTTCTTTATTTTTACCCTTCTATCATTTTCTCTATCTTTCCTTTTTCTGCTTCTTTCTTCTGTTCTATCATTCCATATGTATTTCTTTTATTTTATCCTATCATCTTCTCTATCTTTCCTTTTCTCCTTCTTTCTTCTTTTCTATCATTCCATATGTATTTCTTTTATTTTATCCTATCATCTTCTCTATCTTTCCTTTTCTCCTTTTCTTTCATTCCATATGTATTTCTTTTATTTTATCCTATCATCTTCTCTATCTCTCCTTTTCTTTCATTCCATATGTATTTCTTTTATTTTATCTTTTCATCTTCTCTATCTTCCTTCTGCTTCTTTCTTCTTTTTTATCCTATCATCTTCTCTATCTTTCCTTTCTTCTTTTTTATCCTTCTATCATCTTCTCTATCTTTCCTTTCTTCTTTTGTATCATTCCATATGTATTTCGTTATTTGTATCCTATCTTCCCTTTTTTGCCTCTTCTTTTCTATCATTCCTAATGTATTTCTTTATTTGTATCCGTCTATCATTTTTTCTTTTCTCCTTCTTCTTTTCTATCATTCCATATGTATTTCTTTTATTTTATCCTATCATCTTCTCTATCTTCATTCTCCTCTTTTCTTTTTTTCTCTCATTCCATATGTATTTCTTTTATTTTATCCTATCATCTTCTCTATCTTCATTCTCCTTTTCTCTTCTTTTTTCTTCTTTTATTTTATCCTAGCATCTTCTCTATCTTTACCTTTCTCTTCCTTTTCTTTCATTCCATATGTGTTTCTTTTATTTTATCCTATCATCTTCTCTATCTTCCCTTTTCTGCCTTTCTTCTTTTCTACCATTCCATATGTATTTCTTTTATTTTATCTTATCATCTTCTCTATCTTTCCTTTTCTCCTTCTTTTCTATCATTATATATTTCTTTATTTTTATCCTATCATCTTCTCTATCTTTCCTTTCTTCTTGTTTATCATTCCATATGTATTTCTTTATTTTTATCCTATCATCTTCTCTATCTTCCCTTTTCTGCCTCTCTCTCTCTTCTTTTTTATCATTCCTTATGTATTTCTTTATTGTTATCCTATCCTTTTCTCCATCTTTCCTATCATTCCATATGTATTTCTCTATTTTTATCTATCATCTTCGCTATCTTCCCTTTTCTGCCTCTTTCTTCTTTTCTATCATTCCTTATGCATTTCTTTATTTTTATCCTTCCATCATCATCTCTATCTTTCCTTTTCACCTTTCTTCTTTTCTAACATGTATTATGTATTTCTTTATTTGTATTTGATTCGATTTCGATTTTGATTAAATTAAGAAAAATCACTCATGTTCGCACCGTTTACATGCACCGATTTTTGAAGCTCACTTTTTTTGCTCTATGTGTGAATGGCCCTATTGTCACTTAGGTTTGTCGCAGAATGTCAAAGCTAATCTAAAATTGTTTGAAATTACATGTGGCTTACTGTCACGCCCCAACAATATATTTGGGTATTTCTTGAAAATGGGAGTAGTTAGTTTTCTCCATGATGTACCAATTCTGTAAGGAAAATTGTATTCCATTTATGAAATGACTGCATGTGTTACATTTTTATTGCCAGATTCTGACATTCTGTTGCAATGCTGTCAATTATTTTTATCCTACCATATTATGTCCAATTATTTTTGTTTGTTTCTTTTCATAATAAAATACTATTAGTCTAGTACATACAAGTCTATAGTATAATTCATGTATTGAATGGGATATGTACTTCATTGCAGACATTGTTTTCTAACTTTGTGGTTTTTATTCAGTTCATTACTCGTCCACCTACCATTCAGTATACGGTACCATGTATGAACTTATGTATTATGTCCATATATAATACAGTATATAATCCCACTTTCAAAAGAAGTCTGAGATAACAAAATAATGGATTTTATAAATCATTTTTTGTGGTTCCATGAAATGAAACGAAATACTGATATAATGTTAGTTTTACCAATCCAAAGGACTTTGTTATAGACTGAAGGGTAAACCAATGGTGAACTGGGTGGTATACTGAAGGGTAGCTAGACCAATGGTGAGCTGAATGGTATACTGAAGGGTAGCTAGACCAATGGTGAGCCGAGTGGTATGCTCAAGGGTAGACCAATGGTGAGCCGAGTGGTATGCTGAAGGGTAGACCAATGGTGAGCCGAGTGGTATGCTGAAGGGTAGACCAATGGTGAACCGAGTGGTATGCTGAAGGGTAGACCAATGGTGAGCCGAGTGGTATACTGAAGGGTAGACCAATGGTGAGCCGAGTGGTATGCTGAAGGGTAGACCAATGGTGAGCCGAGTGGTATGCTGAAGGGTAGACCAATGGTGAGCCGAGTGGTATGCTGAAGGGTAGACCAATGGTGAGCCGAGTGGTATGCTGAAGGGTAGACCAATGGTGAACCGAGTGGTATGCTGAAGGGTAGACCAATGGTGAGCCGAGTGGTATGCTGAAGGGTAGGCCAATGGTGAGCCGAGTGGTATGCTCAAGGGTAGACCAATGGTGAGCCGAGTGGTATGCTGAAGGGTAGACCAATGGTGAGCCGAGTGGTATACTGAAGGGTAGACCAATGGTGAGCTGAGTGGTATACTGAAGGGTAGACCAATGGTGAGCCGAGTGGTATGCTGAAGGGTACCGGTAGACCAATGCTGAACTGAATGGTACAACGAAGGGTAGATCAGTGGTAAACTGAGTGGTATACTGAAGGGTAATTACCAGTGGAGAACGAGTGGTATACTGAAGGGTAGACCAATGGTGAGCCGAGTGGTATGCTGAAGGGTAGACCAATGGTGAGCCGAGTGGTATGCTGAAGGGTAGACCAATGGTGAGCCGAGTGGTATGCTGAAGGGTAGACCAATGGTAAACAGTGGTATACTGAAGGGTAGACCAATGGTAAACTGAGTGGTATACTGAAGGGTAATTACCAGTGGAGAACGAGTGGTATGCTGAAGGGTAGACCAATGGTGAGCCGAGTGGTATGCTGAAGGGTAGACCAATGGTAAACTGAGTGGTATACTGAAGGGTAGACCAATGGTAAACTGAGTGGTATACTGAAGGGTAATTACCAGTGGAGAACGAGTGGTATACTGAAGGGTGAACCAGTGGTACGAAGGGTGAGCTGAATGGTATATGTTGAAGGGTATTGCAATGATGAGCCGAGTGGTAAATTAAAGGGTATTTTACCACTGAAATACCCTTCAAAGGGTATTTTACCATTCAATATGCAAATTAAATATCCCAATTATTTAAATCGGTATTTTACCACTGAAATACCCTTCAAAGGGTATTTTTACCATTCAATATGCAAATTAAATGTCCCAATTATTTAAATTAGTATTGAAGGGTAAATGAAGGGTAAATGAAGGGTAATTCTAAATGGTATATTCCAACACTGAGTGGTAAATTCTGAAGGGTAATTGAATGGTGTTCTAATGCACCGAGTGGTAAATTTTGAAGGGTAAAGGCAATGGTATACCATTCAATTTACCCTTCATTTACCATTCAAATTACCCTTCATTTACCATTCAATTTACCCTTCATTTTTTTTGTAAGGGTTGGGTCGTTTTCAGATCAGAACTAGCCCTATAAGATTTGTAGCGACTCATACATTCGCTCTACTTTTATTGTACATTCATGTTAGCAGTAATTTTCCATCACGCTACTTATTTATATTCATTTATTCGGACCACGCGCGTTCATTCCTCCAATCGCGCATCGTGGTTCCGCGCACCGTTCACTCCGCGTATTTTCAACACCACGAGGTTTTCTTCACTCCCGCTTACACCTCGGTCGAGTCAATAACTCCTGCATCCATCTTCAGTTGAGTCACACGTCTCTGCATGATTTTCTCTCCGGGCTGATTCTCTTCCGTGCCTATCACCTCTTTTACGGCACGTCAACTCTTTCTCTGCCGTCTTCAACGGGCTGGCAGTCTCCCAGTGGAACAGTATAATCGGGACCGACAGGGCGCTTGATTCTCCGCTGGGAGCTGCCAGTTTCTTCGTTCCGGTAGCTCTTTTCCCACACGAGCTCGACCTCACCGTAGTTCGTCTGACAGTTCATCACTGAGTTCGACTCACTGCAACTCTGATGAATTTCTCCATCAAAGTCCGGCTCATTCATCGAGCGACTCACTGCTCAGCATTACCACCGGCTTTGATGTCTGCATTTCTTCTCTGGCCTCCCGACATCGAGCGACTCACTGCTTCGTCTTCGAGCGCCACTTTTCTTCTCTTCTCTTCTCGCCTGAGAGCTTCTTCATCATCATCATCACGAGCGTCAGCGTCGAGATTCTTCACGGCTCTTCAGCCACGACAACGAAGTTACATCTCCGCCATCAAGCCTCCGCACCATCATCGCGTGAGCCCCTTCCTTCGTTCTTCACATCTCTTCATTCTTCACTGGACTTTCGACATCATTTCCATTCTGTCGTAAGCTATTTATTCATTGCATTTATTCTTCATGTCCATTTCTTTTATTATTGGCCAATGTAACTCCGTGCAATATTATCAACTCTCATTCATGCGATTCTGATCAGAATCATTTATTTGCTCGCATGACTGCACTTTGCAAGTGTTTAGTCTGCAGTTTATTTACCTCAATAAAATAACGAAAAGGGAATACTTTTGTTACTGTATTTTATTGTCAGTTCAACCTTGCTTCCTCGTAGCTAAAATAAAAATAGAGTTATGTTGTTGTGTGATTGGTGAACACGCCTTTACAATATTCATTCACATACACCACACATACGTATCTCTACAGATTAAAACAAAATGCCGATGATCGCTCTACACTAGACGCAATGTTCCCGGAACCACCGGTAGGTGGCGCACCACACGACTAGGGCTTTAACGGAACACTCTTTAATTACTTTCGTAGTAAAATACCAGGTAATGACCTAAAATGCCCCAGATATGTATGTTGTAGCCAACATTTTGACATTGTATCGCATGGAACGCCTTGGAATGGTTTCAAGAGGGTTAAAACGCTGAAAAACATACGAAACAGTATATATCTGAGCCAAAAGTGAATTTTATTATTTTATTTAGTAGACCTGTGACGTCACACAGAACGTCATCTTCGGCATCATAGGTCTTGGAAGCAACGTCTTCGGAAGCATTCGGATGCTCGGAAATGTCACCCAAACAAAGTTGAAAGTTCGGTTATCCTATACTTTAGTGTGTTTTATTATTTTGGGTTTCTAACTTCAGTTAACAGCTCTACATGCATATAATACATACGTTGTGTCATACGGCCGTGCACATGGGCGAGTTCGGTTATCCTATACTTTAGTGTGTTTTATTATTTTGGGTTTCTAACTTCAGTCAACAGCTCTACATGCATATAATACATACGTTGTGTCATACGGCCGTGCACATGGGCGCGCACAGGCGGATTTTAAAGTGACACACTGGTTATTGAATCTAAGGGTTTTTTATTATTAATGAACAGAGGGCAGTATTGTTTAAGGGTGATGAAAAGAGGGAAGGCATAGTCATGTAGCCTGGATGATTAGGGGCTAGAGTGGTGGGGTGGTGGGGAGGTGTCCGGGAAGGGGCGTTAAGGGGATAAAAAAGGAGTGTTTATTACCTACTTCGTTTTAAGGGGTTTAATTAATAAGGAACAGTGGGCAAGATTGGGGGGTTGGGCGTACCCAGCAAACACAAAACGTTTTCAGAACGTTTACAGAACGTTCTTATCAGGTTCCGTACGTCTTCGTCCTTTTCAGAACGTTTACAGAACGTTTTTATCAGGTACCGTACGTCTTCGTCCTTATTAAACGTTTAAAAACGTTTATATAACGTACGTTGGGACCTTACATTTGCTGCAGAGCTAAGTCTTTTGAAGACGTTCAGAAAACGTTTTTTGGACGTTAGAAATTAAACGTCCTATATAGGTCCTGTAACCGTTTTATTCAGACGTATTTTTATTATGTCCAAGATAATATTTCTTTAAAAATACCAGCTGGCGAAATTAATTGGGCCACATGCATACGCAGAGAGGGGGAGGTACGTCAAACTGATGCACATGCTCCTGTGGTGTAGCGATGGGGGGCACGTGCCCCAATAATTAAAAAAATAATAGAAAACATAAGGTGACATTATTTGAAGAAAAAAAGAATACATAAGGAGTGCCCCTCAAATAATGTTTGTGCCCCTCCCACCCCCGCCCAATTAGTCCGACCGCGCTACGCCATGCACTGATATGCTCCATTCAACCACGTGTATAAAAAGTGCGTAAGTACATGGTGGGGATGGGGCTCAACTAGATCTCTATGGCTCAACTGCGCACGCACCGTATATAATCGTACCCGGCCGGCCCGGCCCCCGGCCCGGCGCGGCGCGCTCGCTCCAGAGCGTTTCTGTTATTACGATTGCCGCGTGTTTTGAACTGACGAATTGACTGCATGCTGACTTCGAGATTTCAAATAATCTGCTTGATCTGTTAGACTGCGACACCGAGGTAAGCGTTATTTTATCATTTTGATATCTGTTAGGAATTTAAGCTTTGTGAGAGTGATTTTGAGGCATGTAAAATGAAGTAAAATATTGATTATTTGCAGGCGCGTGGCCGTTGACATTGTCATCGACTGGTAATTGGGTATGTGCACACAATGACACATAGCTAGCTGCATTACTTTCCTGGCTGTGTAAAAGCTGTGCTATTGATACTCAACATTTCAAACACCACTGTACAAAACTCAACCGATTTCACTAAAAATCGGTACTTTAGTGACAATTGATGACACCTAAATAGCAGTAAAATACAATTTTTTCAACTTACCGATGTAAGAAAGAATAATTTAAATTTTAAAGATTCAAATTGTAAGTCTACTGTCAAACTTTGCTTACAGTTACAGCCGCATCGGCATGATTGTGTGCATTTGTGTATTGTGAGTGTATTGACGGCATGTGAGTGAAGGCTGCCTATTAAAGTAGTGCAGTGCTAGAGGTCAATACGCATTAGCAGCATTGACTCTCTAGATGCTTTACTGGAGTGGGTATGTACGTGCGCATGGCTCAGTCAGAACGGTATCACTGTTAGCAATTACACCTACTATCACAGATTATTGCAGCACAATAAATAATAGTGCATTCTTCCTCTTCAAAATCAAACAGGTGATGAAAACCTAAGATAATTTATTTGGGATTGCTAGACCTGCTTTGTGTCCCAGCCATGCAAAATGATGATTGATAGATGTGGCACCATTCCGGCAAAACTTAAAATTAATATGTTATCTAGGCATAAATTTCGGACAAGAAGTTTGCATTATCCAAAAGCTTGTTCAGTTTTTGAGAATTCTTGTCGTGTCTTGATATCCCTTTAACATCTGCAATGTGTCTCTGTTTTACAGATCTTGAATCGGACCCAGGAGAGCTACATGTACGCGGAGGAACGACTAAGGCTGTGGCAGCAGAGATACCAATGCCGAAACTGAATGCGAAGTCCAAGTCCACATCGCATTTTTCAGTTCCATCCACCAGCCGGCCATCCACCAGCTCCGGTAAGCAGGGCAGCAGGCCATCCACCAGCTTCACCTTGCCCTTGTCATCCTCGTCCCCGTCCCAACCCACAACTCCAGCAAGGGCTCGGGCTTCGAAAGTAAGTTTTTTCAGATAGCATTTCACAAACGAATGTTTCTGAGGTTTTTTATCATCAGAAGTTACTGTAGAGCGTATATAAAACTACAAACAACATTTGCCATTTTTACTAAGTTGCTACACTAAAATACTGTTGGATTGGATAAGAGAGACGGATTATTTCGGCATACATGTAATTTGTTTTATCAACAAGGCATAGGTATAGTTTTCTTACAGAAGAGGTGCTTTTAAATCCTTACAGTATGTGATGCTTTGTTGGAAGCGCTGCCCAGGTGCTGTCTTTGAAGCTGGGTGATATATTCCTGAAGTGACAAAATTAGACAGCTATCAAACATATCTCACCAAAATATCCTATTCATTTGCTGTCGGAGTTTTTAATGACTTCAACTGTTATTATAATGCATTTTTTGTGTCTGTTTTTTTCTCAGGCAATTTCTTGTGTACGCTGCAGAGGCTGGAGGAAGGGCAGCAGCAGCTGATGCAGTTGGTACAAAAACTGCTTTTGTCCAAATCGGGAGTGGCCGTTGATGTGGAAGACCTTAGGGAGCCGTTTACCAAACCAGTGCTTGCTCTAAATTGCAGAAACAAGACGCTGTCATTGAGGAAGCTGTCGCCAACGCTGTCACCGAGGAAGCTGTCGCCGAAAAGCTTTGGATGATGGAGAGGATTCTGCCATGGAGAATTGAGTGGTGTTTTCTTCATCATTTGTGACCTTACAAAACGACCATTAAGTCTGGGGAAATGACTATGCTGATTTTTAAATCGCATGACATATTTATGTAAGGCAAATATTTTGAAAATGACTTTAGCACTTTTAAAAGAAGGGAGAAACGGGCCACTTCGAATATCAGCGTCCATTCACGTGCTGTAATCTGATAATTAGTATTTGATGAAAAAACATACGTAAGTATGATTTCTGATCAAAATTTCATTACATAACACTTTTGTTGGTGCATCTTTTTGGATTGAATTGCCAATATCTTGTTGAGAATTCAAGACAAAGTTGTATAGGTCTGTAAATATATTACTTTTTGTAAGGATGCTGAAACCAATGTGTGTGCTGCCAAACCCTCGACACTGTTTATATAACCTTGTCTTCTGTATTCATAGACCCTTAAATTTGAGTATTCATATTTGCCTGTTAATAATTCATATCTTCAACTCATTTCTATCAGTTTATTGTAAATAGCTTTTTGTAGATTGTTCATGTGTTTTGTGTTGATTTTATAGTTGAAGTAAGGAGATGCAAGGTCCAATGCAAGGCTTCTGGGAAAACTTAGAGCACAAATCTCGACCTGCCCACTAAATCTTTGGTCGATCAAAGGACAATTTTACTCGGATTTAAGGGGAAATCTACCCTAGAAATTTCACTTATTCAATCAAAGGAGATAAATTTTAACAAAATTAAAAAAGAAATGGGCAAAATTGGTAAGGAAAAAAATAAGGAAACTACTTTTTACATTTTCTAGTAAATTACTCTCGGCTATTCAAATTGGCAATGCTGATGACATCTTGAGTTAGTTGAGTAGCTCTCAATTCACTTTGTACACACAATTTCACATTTTCTAACCCCCATAGTCAAAGTATGTTGTGTAGAAAGCTATTCGTCATCTGAACATACTCTGATTAATAATTGTGGAAATGTGTAACTAGGAAAATTTAGAAAATATGAAATTTTGTGTACAAAGTTGATGGATAGCTACTCACAGTTGATGTCATCAGTGTTGCCAATTTGTAGAGCTGAAACGAGTGTAGTTTTCTTGTTTTTGTTTTTTTGGCCGTACTTTCAGTTGAAATGTGACTTCTTAAAATGAGGTGAGAAAGTAAATACATGTACTCGTTTGAATACCGGAGTAGTTATAATTTGCACCGGATGATGAAGCTAATCCTGGGTGGAGGCACATAGCTAAATCGGTATTCACATGTATTTAATGATAATTTGTTACATTTTTTTAAAAGGTTCTGTTGAATTAGTACACAAAATAATTCTATGCACTATTTGGTTTTACCAAAGATCAAGACTTATTTTTTTGGCATGAATTGCCAACATTTTTTGGAGAATGCAAGACAAGTTATAGGTTCTGTAAATAACTCAAATTGCTTTTAGTAAGTGTGTTACCAAAGTTGATATATGTGTGCTGCCAAATTCTTGACACTATTCATTTTATCTTGCCTTGTATATTCATAGAGACATAGACCTGTAAATATATGAGTATTCATATTTGCCAGTTAATGACATCTTCAACTCATCTATCAGATTATTGTGTATTATTTGTAGATTGTTCATGTGTTAGGTATCTATAGTTTTAAAGGGATAGTTTAGTATTGGTCAAACCTAACTTTAAACCAAAACCTGCACTATCACGGTGCAAAGTAATAATTACAAACGACTAAGTAAAACCCCTGTTATTATTCAAAATGACCTGTTACTTTGTGCATTTAATGTTTGTTAAAATAATAATTAAATATAGATATCAATTACTTTTTAAAAACCTATTCAGATTTGTTTCTTCTTCAAAGTAGTCTTCAAGCTTTTTTAATCTTTTGAATAAAAATATATTTATGGATATTTCAGCCGTTTGTGAACCGATTTTGATCAAATAACAATTTATTCTGAATATTAGAATTGTATGTTCTTTCAGGGCACTTCAGGAAATACCAATACTCATACTCAACGCTACCTTTAAGTATAACGGGTATTCTATAAAAAAATGTTGTCAATAATAGCATAAACCCTAGTTTCCTAAAAGCTTTTTTTAAATATACATGATGTACTGTATTGCTAAGCCTTTGTACATATTTTGTAAATATGTTTGATAATAAATTCATAAAAATAAACCAAATACATGTGTGACCTAGTGTTTATTAAAAATTCACTATATGTTGGACGTTCTTAAAATGTTTTCTGAACGTTCTTAAAATGTTTTCTGAACGTTCTTAAAAAGTTTTCTGAACGTTCTCAGAACGTTTCCAAGACGTTCTAGACGTTCTTAAAAGGTTTTTCTGAACGTTCTTAGAACGTTTCCAGGACATTCTAGGCATTCTTAAAAGGTTTTCTGAACGTTCTCAGAACGTTTTCAAGACGTTCTAGACGTTCTTAAAAGGTTTTCTGGATGTTTTTAAGGTTCTTAAAACGTTCTTAAAACGTTCTTAAAACGTCCCAAACGTCCGACAGGTTTTCTGCATGTCCTTGCTCTTAAAAGCAAATCTATAAAAGGTTTTTTATTGGTTCTAAAAACGTTTAGAAAATGTTCAAAAAACGTCCATTTGGAACGTTCTTAAAACGTTTTCAACCTTCCACAAATAAACGTTATTAAAACGTTTTCATTAAACGTTTAAAAAACCAAATTGGAACCTTTTTAGAACGTTCAGAAAACGTCCAATTGTTAGTTGGGTAGTGATGTAGTCTGGATGATTAGGGGCTCGGGAGGGGGTCGGGGTAAGGGGATATAAAGGAGTGTATATTACCTACTTGTTTTAAGGGTTTTATTATTAATGAACAGAGGGCAGTATTGTTTAAGGGTGATGAAAAGAGGGAAGGCATAGTCATGTAGCCTGGAAGATTAGGGGCTAGGGGTGGGGGAGGGGTCCAGGAAGGGGGGTTAAGCGGATACAAAAGGAGTGTTTATTACCTACTTCGTTTTAAGGGGTTTAATTAATAAGGAACAGTGGGCAAGATTGGGGGGTTGGGCGTAGTGATATAGTCTGGTTCAAAAAACAGCTGGGTCGTACAAGTTACAACGTTGAAAAGTATGTCAGGACTCAGTTAGCTTCAGGTCCATCTGTCAAATCATCATGCCGTTACACAATGTACAGGGTCCGCGCTACGGCGGTGCTCGGGGCAGCCGCCCTCTTTGAAAAAGTATGTTAAAGAAAAAGAAAGAAATCAACCAAGGGCAAGGCCCCGGCAAAAAACTTTCCTGCAAAATGCGACACCACATTAAAGCGCGAAAACATAGCAAATGCGAGAAGTAAAAACACGGAGGCATCGTCAAGCATGTCGGCAAAGCTTCCGAGTTCGGCAGTTTGCGTATTCATAAAATCAGTCCTTAAAAGCCTAATTCGTTCAGAAAATTACACACTTTTATCGTCAAAATCTGGGTAAAAACACTCCATTCAGTTGTACAGGTGCATAAAAGACGAACTGTCAGTCAAAAATTTTCTTTTTTAAATTGTATTGTTTGAACAGATGTCAAATATGTTGTCAAATTGAATGGAAAAAAATAAATGTTCACTTGAAAAAAAGAAGAAAAAAATGCAAATTATACCGAACAAAATCAGTCTCATGCATATCGTTTTAGTGTCACAGATGAGTCGTTACTGTTACACTATAGCCTATGGACAGATTGGATAGATGTGTAAATCATTAAAATTATAATCAGTGTACGATGCGAAAACGATTCATCTCCAGCTTCCGGAAATAATAATAATATTCCGCTTTTGTATGGCGCTTAATACATCTACGATGTCTTTAAGCGCTTTACAGATATACTAACCTGGGAATTTTTGTTGTGTCCTGCGGGACGCAATTACTCACCGCTTTTGCATAATTTGTGCGTGAGATTTGTTTGTTTTATCTATTAAGTGCCCCTTTAAAAAAATCTCCGATGAGTGCCCTTATTCATATTTGAGAGGTGCCCCCTTTAACTCTGTAATAAGTGCCTCTTTTCATCTCTGATAGTTGCCCCTTTTATTTTGACACGTGCCCCATGATGTAATCAAATTGATTAATGTACTATTACCAGTCTTTTTTGTTGTACAAGATTATATCATGTTTTGTGTGGTTTTGAATAAAATGAACTTGAACTTGAACTTATCCTTTCTAATTAGTACCATTTTCCTTCTGATAATTGCACTTTTTCCGTTATCATAAGTGCCCCTTATTAAGTGTGAGGAGTGCCCCATTTTCACCTCTGGTAATTCCCCTTTTTACTTTGACATGTGCTCTTTTTCTTTTCTAGTAAGTGTCCTTTTCCCTTTGGATATGTGCCCCCTTTTCCTTTCCCCATAAAAAAGTGCTCCTAATTTAAAGCGATTAAGAGCATTTGTTTCTCTTTAATTTCACTCTAATCTGGCTCGCTACGCTCGCTCGTATTTAAAATCGATATAATTATGTTTCTTATTAAAGATCTTTTCAGTCTTTCATGATTAGATTGTGCTTAAAACCCCATCAGGAGTGTTTATTCCTCTTTATAAGATGTAATTTTTTGCACTGCGACCTCACAAATCTCTGATAGTTCGCTCGCAAATAAATATTCTAACCATCACAACCAACTGCTAAGTACATGTATGATTTCCTAAACAGTATCTTGGACCATGTAAAGAGAAACAAACATTGAAATCATCCCTGATAATGTACTCACAATGTAGGGGTAAATACCAATGTCTAAAAAGTTGTATATTTTCGCTTTGAGGTTTCCCTTTATAGGTGCCCCTTGTCCCGGAAAGCGCCCTTTATTGTTGGTGCTCCCCCCTATGAATGACGCTCCGCCGCCCCTGGCCTGCTAAAACCTCTGAATTTCCGGGGGCTCCGCCCCCTGGACCCCGGGCACACCAATTTACACCCCGCTCGCTTCGCTCGCTACGCTCTATATACCTGATCGTAAATACTTTAGCCCCACTTTGAAAAACGCCTTCCCCGGGCCTGATGTAAGGTGTTTTAAGCTGAAGCCCGACGCAAGTGATTGCTGTCTGCCCATCCCAACTGCTGTCCTAGTCTTGTACTGACTGGTTTTGACAATCAAGACCTGAGATACTAGGAAACTATACTCCAAATCGCACGAATTGAGTTTGAAAACTCGATTTTTCTTCAGCTTCTCGGGGGCACATCCCACTAAATATTTTCTTACGAATCGCCCCCCTCGCCGCCGGCTGGATCCGCCTCTGTATGTACCCTCCCAGTGCGTGATTTCTGCTATATCTAGTGATGAAACAAATGCAAATCAATACAATTCAATTCTACATTAAATTTTACATCTCCAAATATGCATAATTGTGTCAATAGCTTCTTCAAAGAGGAATAATAGAAGTACGTTAATAGAAACATTGCCATTACCAGTTATAAGTTAACCACTGATTTTGTCAAAATTCAATACATTTAACTTTTTTAATGATAATTTTTACATCTCTAAATATGCAGAATTGGGAACATAATATGTCAATAGCTTCTTCAAAGAGGAATAATAGAAGTACGTTAATAGAAACGTTGTCGTTACCAGTTATAAGTTAACCACTGATTTTGTCAAAATTCAATACATTTAACTTTTTTTTTAATGATAATTTTATCTTTTAAAGATACTATGTCCCTTTTGGAGCCAACATCAAATTCTGTAGAACTTTGCAGGAATTATGAATATGTCATGTATGTCATATCTGTGAAATTTAAACGTTAGCAGTGTCCTAATATTCAAATTATGCAAGGAAACCCGTTTACTTGCTAGACTTCACTGTCAGACACTATTGAGTGACTGACTGGCTTTTTCATCTTTGGTAATAACATACATAAAATGAGCTGTAAAGGGTACATGAGCATTTGTCTACATCAATAACCCACTTCTTGTAATGGCCAAAATTAAACTGATTGAATCTTTGCGCAGCATAAAACGTACGACCATTCGGTACAATGGTCTGAAAAATCAGACTATTACTTACTGGCTCTATAGCTCCTAAGTCGATTCGACAACTAATAGTCGTTATTTTCCCACTTAAAGACATTTTCAAGCCCCCTTTTTTTAGGGAAGTTCTAAATTAGTATTGTCTTTCAAATGCCGTTGGAATTTAACCTTTTCATTTTTTTGGCCTGCAAATGGGACATAGTACCTTTAAATCAAAATAGACCAAAGATATGAAGTCGCCCGATCGCAAATAATAATATCGACAAGATCCCTACTGTGTTATTGGGACAACCCCTACTCCCCCTTCACCCCCTTCCACACCCCACACCCCTCCCCTTGCTCGTCCAAATCGCTTGCCCCCCCCCCCCTGACGAGGTATGCCAGGTACGCCACTGGCTGTCGTGCTTTCTGAAATACGTCTAATTTAAAAAAAAAAAAATCATCCTTACTTTTTATATCCGAGAGTGCGACGGCTGACACAATGCGCTTGCTCACTTCGTTATTTTTATGCATGTATATGTATAATTGTTAATGTATGTACAAATGTAGTCATTTTATTATTATCTGTAATGTTCGTTTACCAGCTGAGCACCCAGTGGCGGATCCAGGGGGGGGGGGGGGCCCCCCCTAGAAAAAAACATGTAAAAACACCCTTTGGGAAAAAGAAGATGGGCCCCTCCTGGCGCTCAAGGGGTGGTGAATTTTTTTTTTCAATGTTTGAAGGCAAAGAAAAAAAAATTGTTTGCTCACCACCCTCCATTCAGTACCACAAATTATTTCACCGTGGCCTACAGCTTTACAAGCTTGCTTGTAGGTCCCATCATATTTATCTCAGTTAAATCAGTACTCTATATTGACCACTTATCTTTGTGTTATTTATTATGTATCATTGATTGTAATTTCATCACAAAAAAAAAATTAAAAAAAATTGTACTTTAGTTTGAAATGTATATGTAACATGAGAAATATGAAAATAAGTGAAATGACAAATGAAAAATGAGAGAATCGGAGAGAGAGGGTTTAGAAGGGGTCCCATTAAGGTTCACGCCCCTCACCCCTCTCTCTCTTTATTTATTTGTTTCGCAGCCTCACTCTTTCTTTTTTTATTATTCGAAAGTTTCTCTTTGCGCCTCTATCATATAGTATAGAGTATAATTATGGGACGGGGGTCCTATGGTATTAATTTAATGTCCTTTGTCTTTCCATCAATATCTCTCTCCTCAGGCCTCAGTCTCTCTCCTAGTATAGTACCTCTCTCTCGATCTACGAGTCTATACGCCGGAGAGAGAGAGAGAGAGAGAGGGGGGGGGTGAATATGATAAGACGGGCCCTTCCGTATATAGCCCGTCATCCCAATTGTTGGGTATGTGTGTGTCGGGGGCTGGAGCACAGTGTCCCCACATAATCCACTTTTCAAATACCCCAAAGTACCCCTTTATTATTTTTGTTACTTCACTTACTCGTGATGAGTGCCCTCTATACCCTTTGTATAAGTGCCCATTTTCATTTCCGCGAGACTTACCATATTCAAAAGTATCCCTTTCTTCTCGATCTAAAGGGTGCCCTTTTCTCCTTCCAAGTGCCCTTATACATAATATGGTCAGTGTCCATTTCTTTTTGTTTAAGTGCCCTTTTCCCTAAGTGGTCCTTTTTTGCCTCTATTAAATACCCCTTTTACTTTTGATATCTGCCACTGTTCGTTTCTAATGACTGTTATTTTCCCTGTTAAAAACAAGTGCCCCGTTTTGTCTCTATTGAGTGCCCCTTTCTTCTTTTAAATAAGAACCCTTTCAAAATGGTTTACTGTCCCTTTAAACGTGATTAAGTGCCCCGTTTAAAAATCTGGTAAGTTTCAAAGTTCCAAGCAACTGTAAACGGCATATTACCAAAAATCAGTCATGTTGAAAAGAGGCATTAATTATTGCTAAAAATGCTACGAGGCATTTCGCCATCCCCTCCCTTTTCCAAAGCAACATGTGCCCCTAATTTAAAGCAAATGAGCTATAGAGCAATATATTGTGAAATTTCTTCAACGGCTCGCTCGCTCGTATTCACAGTTTCTGTAATTATGGAATTGCGCTGATCACATATGAGGTATATTGACATCGGTCATATATGAGACCTCATAAATCTTAATTGTTATCCTCGGTAATATTAATGTAGGAGTATACATGCATGTGTGTGGTTAGCCTTCAAAGATGCCCCTTTTCCTCCAAAGTGCTCTTTTTTCTTATTGCCAGCTCCCCCCCCCCTTGAAAGACGTACGCCATCTCTGCGATCGATCTCAACCAATCAACCGAAGTATAATAGGAATCTCTTTTGGTCTTCAAAATCGTACCTTATATTCAACTATATAAAACATAGAAAAATGCAAGCATTTCCCTACCCTGGAGGGGAAAACCCCTCCTCCCAGACCCTCGCTCGGTCGCTTTGCTCTCTCAATAAGGTCCACCTCATGTCATGTTTGCACTCCCAGTAAAATAGTTACGGGCCTGTGTAATGTGACTTATCATAGTGACTTGAACGAATATCTTACCCAAAGTTGCAGAACATTTACTGCTCAATTTGTATGCTTTGTCAAATTGGCAACGTGTCTATATTGTCTCGGTGATTATTTCGCTAACTTCAGGTACCAGACTGATTACGCAATCGTGACGAAATCGAGAGGGTTATTACTATTACCGTTCCTGTACTGTAGCTGTACATACTGCATATATATGCATGGAGCTAGCTCCATGATATATGCATGCACTGTAGTGTAGATCTATGTATTAAAATTTAAAAGGCATGCAACGTTCATATTCATTTCAAAGATGAGCTTCCTCCGTGGATTATTCAGATCATCAAAACAGATTAGTAAAGTGTTAGTGGGTAGTGATAAAATGGGCAATAAATATTATGAAAAACCGGGACACACGAATAAACAAGGTGAGTTTAATATTATTATTAATATTATTACTATTAGATCTAGACTAAGTAACAATTAAGCCTTTGTTTAAGTTAAGACTTTTTGTTGGCATTGCCAAGTTTTGGTATTGACATAGTCATAGAGCTAGAGTAGACTAGCCTACAATAGTACAAATATAAAATTAAACTGTCCCTGAGGCCTGACATTGATCTGTAATAGTATTTTTGTGTAAATAATAAATATTGACTAAACTCTAAATTAAATGAATGGCTGTTTTATTTGAAAATTGTGGTTTACTCTCTTCCCTGTACTGTAGCCTAGACTAATTAAGTTCTAGTATAAATTAGTATTTTTTAGTAAGACTAAGGCCGAGGTGTTGTAATTTATTGATATTAGTTACCTTGGTATCGTGTGATAACAAACTCAACAAGTCTTGTAAGTTGTATGGCTTGTTCATTATTTGATTGTGAATTCACTTTACGGTTAACTTGCATGCAGTTCATATTCACCACTAATCATGCAAGTAATGCACTCATGAACATAAATTGTGCATATTTAAAGCCCAAGTCCACTCCAAAAATAACTTACTTTCAATAGAACCAGAAAAATCAGACAAACCAATCAAAAAAAGTTTGAGCAAAATCGGATAACTAATAAGAAAGTTATGAATTTTAATGACATGAAAAACTTTGAAAATCACTACACAAATTGGCAACTCACTCATGAGTCTGTGACGTATGGTCCTCACTATCCACTAATTATTTTCTTTATATTGATAATATAAATTTCCTATTTTCACCCTAAGAATCTTATTTCTTCACACCAGCATCCAAGTTAGATTGTTAGTAATATGTTTTTGTGTGGATGCACAAATAAAGAGTAATTTTGTCCAGTTAAATCATGAAAAATTGAATTTTGATAAACTATTTATATAAAAATCAATAATTATGAAATACAATATTCAGAAAATAGTATCAATTCTTCAAAATTCATAAAAGTTTTTGGGAAATGTCATGCACGCAATATGATACAAATCATATAACCTGGGCAAAGGCATGGGGAAATCTAGACCGAAAGCTTCAGTCTCTGATATCGACGGTTGTTCCGCTGAGATTGCATCTGGCTCCTCCGACCGCCTCTATACATGTCAACAAATGTCAGTTTTATTAAAGAATGACCCATACCAGACGGTTATTTCTGTCTAGGGGAAATCAAGTTTTGGGGGATAAAAAGGGAAATTAAAGGGATTAAACTATGTAAAGCAATCGATAAGTTGTGAGGACATGACATCACAAACTGATAACCATCTTGGCAATTTGTGTTGTGATTCTCATTGTTCCATAGTTTTACATACTTTTTCAAAACTTCATAACTTTCTTATTAGTTATCCGATTTTGCTCAAAATTTTTTTGATTGGTTTGATTTTTCTGCTTTTATTGAAAGTAAGTTCATTTTATTGTTAAATGGTAATAATGTGCTATGTAAATCGGGGGTGTGGGTAAGTGAAATTTGTTGCACAATTTCCAATCACTAATTTACTAATTGTCTCTATACAGTACACATCGCACATGCATGTCTCTTAATTTATCATCATTTTGAGCAATGTATTGGTTTGACACTTGATGCTTTTCATTTGCACATTTATATTTAGGTAGAGACATCAAGCCTAAGAGGAGTGTGGAAGCAGTCGTTAGTCACCATGAGTATGAAGCAGGCATGGTACCAATTGAGTGGGAAGGTGAGTTATAGTGTTATTGGAGGAATGGAGGGGAAGTTCACCCTGACAACAAGTTGGTTTTGATAATAATAGGTCAGTGAAAGTTTGAGCAAATTCTGATTAAAAATGAGGAAGTTATGAATTTTTGAAGTTGCGGTCAATCAAACACAAATTGGCAATACTGCGACGTATCTTGAAGGTCCTTTCCAGTTTGCTCTGTACATAAATTTCATAAACTTTCATTTTTTTTATTATTGATAGAATAGGTTTTTTTTCTATACAGAGGTCGTAACTCGTATAGAAACATATTATGGGTGCATGTATGATTGAACATTTTCTTGAGGGAAAATATGAGTTTTTGATTTTTTTAGAACAGAGCAAATGGGAGGGGAGTTGCCAATTTGAGTTTAATTAATCACAACTTCAAAAATTCATAACTTTGTTATTTTTCATCAGAATTTGCACAAACCTGTTCCTCTCATTGTTCTGCTATTTAAAGCAAGGTGGACGTCTTCCCCTTTAATTTTTTACATGGTGGGGATTGAAACACTCTAATATAAACCTATCAAACTACGCTAACATCATGAAGTCAAATACTATAATATGTTAGAAGAAGGAGAAGGAGAAGGAGAAGCTATTGTAGGCCTATTTTACATTGCTGGCCTATTCTACATTGCTGGATGACTGGATTCATACAAAGTGAAATGCAAATTAAGCACAATTCTAAACTAAACCATGTGTTTTTTTATGTAATGTAATCAAAGCTCTGAACAACTTTGTTGCAATTTACAGCTTGGGTGAGAGGTAAAAGGGAGCTACCTCCAACAGAAGAAGAGATTGCCAGGAGAGAAAAGCAGACTCTCATCGTTAAGGCCAGGGCAGCAGAAGTAGAGGTTAAAGATAAAGAGGTATGTTTAATTGTCTGGTTGAAAGGGGGCAAACATCATCAACTCTAGGGGTAGGGTTTGATTTGGGGTATAACCACACCAAGATATCTCAGGCACTACTCTCAAGGGTTATAAGGAATTAAAGGATACAAATCTTCTTCATCAATGACTTAGCCTACCAGGTATTTAATTGATACAAAGCATAAAGATACAACAACAATATGTTTCCTGAAGTCATGACAAGGATTAGTATTCTTCCCCCAGCTCAGCACATGCTCACAAAAGAATTGCATTCTTTCATACAATACCTCCACATTACCTTTCTTTTCCTGGTGATGCTACAGCACGTCTGACATAGCAACTCCTATGTTGGTATTGTATTGTCTATTGTTAACAGGCTGTCAGCTCTGGTGAAGCTACATACCACTGTCTCTTGTTAGCTTACTAATGATTGACAGATGATGTCACAAGATGAATGAGATCTGGAGCATTTTTTAGGGTGGAGCTTAGCAGGTCTGAGAAAATTATTTTAAAAAATATTTTAAAATGTATAAAAATATATTTAGATGTTTGAATAACAAAATATGAGTTGTATGCAGCCCTGCATGTCAACAGGAATCAACTTATATTTGGATTACACCTCACCTTTAGAGTAGTTTGCGCAAATCATTGTCAGGGTAAGCTGTTAGTGCATATCAAGAAAGAGATTGTAAATTATGAATAATGTCTTGATCAATGAAGTTATCGGTTGGTATTTGAATGCATTCTTCATGACACTTTATAGAGTGCATATTCCATTAAAAAATATATATATCTTGCACATTTTATTCACTTATTATTTTACTTTTATTTGTTACCCTTCTTTCTTTAAAGAGACAAGAAAGAGAGTATACAGAAGGGTTGGTGGCCAGGCCTGTACAGGTAGCTGCTAAGGGTGAGTATTAATGGTACCCTTTATCATGTAATAAATTTAGTGAGTTAGCTATGTACAATGACATGAGCAGGAGGGAGTGGGGTTGTGCAAGAGAAAAACAAAATATGAACAGGAGCTGTTGGAGGTGACAATCAGTGACATGAAAAGAAGATATGGCCTTCTTCCTCACCCTCACTTCAATGCCATTGTTTTATCCACCTATTGAGACAGGTGCCTCCATTCCCCATCACCCCCATCACCCCCAATCAATGGTCATATGATCCTAAACTGCACCACTGATGTTCATTTATTTGCAAGGTTAAAGGGCAATCCAACTCTTGTAATAAGTTCATTTGAATGAAAGCAGAAAAAATATGTATAGGCATTGACTCCATTTTAATTTGAGCAAGGGCTGAGGCAAGATACCGTTTCAGTATTAGGGGTATACTGTTAAATTGTATTAGGTAATGTTCAAATACTTCATATAGCAAAAAGTGATTCATGGCATCCTCTCAGTTTATTTTTTTTGAATGAAATATAAATTTTAAAGAAAATCTCCTAAGATAGAGATGCTTTATTTCTCTTGCATAAAAGATGCCTTTTCTCTTCTATATAAATGTATTCGTGCTCTATTTTCATGTGTAAAAAGGAAATACTGTGTATTTATCAATTGTTTTCTACATGCATATTAAAATCAGGTCATGCTTCAGCACCCATCTATGAAAAGATTGATTCTGGATCTGAAGCAGTCAGTACTGGAAAGGAGTTTGAACCTGCTGCATGGAAACCATCCAAAACTTGATCAAGATTCTGTCATACCATGGATTCCACCCGTGAAAAGATGACAAGGATTGGCTATGAACCTTGGAAAGATAATTTAAAGGATAGAATCAAAATTGGACTTGACTGCAAAAAATACTGTGCATTGCTTGCAAAGCATCGGTTGGAACGCAAGGAAGTGGAGGACATTGTTTTCTGCATCTGGATATTCATATAGTGCTCTGAAAATGCTGACAGACATAGCCATTGTGCATCTGATTAGTATGCCTGTTCAATGATCATGATGACTTTAATACAAGAATATAAGTAATGGTTTGTTTTTAGTTTTGGTGAGATGTATCATTAAGGGCTCAGGTGATATTTATTCTTCATTCATGCTTGTATGAAGTATGTATCAAGTTAAATATAAAGTTAGAAGGCAAATTACATGTAGGTAAATAAAATGTTGTTTTTTCAATGACTTTCCTTTTAAATACAGTTTCAGGTAAGTGAGGTGTGTAACGGTTGGTCTGAAATTGAGACAGTGGGCAAGAAAGGCGATTTTAAGAGAGTGATCAAGAGAGGTAAGTGGGAGAGAGAGAGAGAGAGAGAGAAGGGGAGAGAGATAGAGGGGAAGAGAGAGAGTGGGGGAGAGTGAGAGAGTGAGAGAGATAGAGAAAGAGGGAGAGAGAGAGAGAGAGCAAAAATACAGATTTAGTAATTTTAGAGACAACGCAAAAATCCATCCAAAGTTATAGACGGCAGGACTTCAGAGGAAGACAAACACTGATACAATTTGTAGATAGTTACTGTCATATTTATATGTTCATTTGCCAACCATCCAAGAAAATAAGGCATATGGAAATGTGGGAAAATGTTGTCCTTTAACATAGTAGACAGTGGTAATCTTGCATTTAAATCCTTTTATTAATTTGTTCGCTCATTTTATTATACATTGTGTATTTTCAATGAGATTCATGCACAATTAAACTACTTGTACATGTGTTTTCATTCCTATTGTATGGAAATTGATTGTGGTATTCTTTCAAAAAAATACAGTCTGCTCTTTCAATGAATAAAATCAAAATAAAGAACAACAATTATGACCTTTAAAATATTTCTAATCTCAACAAATCTGTGAACGTAAAAATAACACTAGGAGAAAGTGTGAGAAGTCTTAATTTGTACAGTGAACAGATACTTAATGACAGGATCAATTTAGATAATTTAGATAAGAAAGCAAGAACGACTTGGTTAGTCAGATTTCATCTTTATTGCTGTAATAATTAATTACAATTTAACAAACACCATGAATGTATACATTCACAATGTACAGGTACAAAACTGTCGGTGACACAATTTCAAAGGATGACAAAAATGTTACATCTACCTTTTACATGCACATTTACAAAGGTCAAATTAAATGGAATATATTCTGCATTGCTACATTGAATTTGTAAATCTAGTACAAATCTAGGGCATGTCAGGTACATCTGCTTCCAATCAAAGGAAAAAGAACAATCTCTGTATGATGAATAGAGTCTTAACAGTACACAAGAACAAGTAACAAATAACAAAATACATATAGAAGGGAACTAGAATATAACATAAGCTACAACACCCTGTAGGATAATATCACTGTCCATGACTAAAGGTTATTACATACATGTATGTACATGTACAATTCTTGACAATATTGACCAGGATATAGCATCTCGTAATCAATACTTTTGCTTATCTATCTCAAATGATATAGATTGCCTTTCCTGGTTTATCTTACAGCCTAAATAAATACAAGTGGATGTCCGGTATTTGATTTCATGATGTTTTGAGATATATAGAAATTCAAATGTTCCTATGTCCAAGTGCTCTATAAAGTGTATTTTTATATTCTCATCATTTATTGCAGGGAGCTAAATCTTACTATTTAAGATAATCAAAGTATCATGTATATTCTCATGTACTGTATGAGTTCATACATTTCTGTTAAAGTTTGGGACAAAAACTGAATTCTAAACATTCTATGTTATAAAGAAAGCTCTTACAAACAAAACAAATACCATGATACAAGAAAATAAGGCAAAGACTAATTCTCTGTGAAAAATAACTCTGACAGTGGATTGGGATTTGGAAATTTAAAATGACAACATGAATGCATGTTTATTATGTAGTCAAACATCTTGCTTGTTAAAAGCATACATGTAAATGTATGTGGAAATAATTGATAATCATAGCTTACATATTCGCCATTAATATCTTGTCATTTGCACATGATTTGGCAAGTCAAATAAGATACATTTTATCGTCCAAAATCTACACACCGATGATTTGTATATATAGAGCATACATAGACTGTCATTTAAGCAGCATATACTAGTATATTATCATACACCTGTGAGTAAATGTATTCTTAGCTACAGTCACGTCTGCAATTGTAAGCGATTACGTAAATAATATTTAAATGATTAGGCTTGGTATCTCTTGCTTACATTCCTTCTTTAAATGTAACAGTATCAACAAGCTCTAAAGACCACAAATATTTCAGAATTCACACCAAGTAATGGCATACAATATCTGCAAAAGGCAGGCTATAGACTAGACTAGTCATAGATAAATGTCTCACAGCTCTTCCGCTTCTCAATTCAGTCATTACAGTACATTAGTAAATGTAAAACTACAAAATTAAATGATTGGCTTTCAGCTTCAAAGTATTACACCATAGTATGAGCATATATTTTGTAAATGATGATAATTCACTTGCAATATAAAATGGACATAGTCAATTGGTAATGAATTTGTTTTGAATTGAAGTACATTCGCAATGACTGGTGCATATAAATCATAGGTAGTTCTTGTCTACTTTTCTATTTCATACAAACGGGCGTTTCACAAAGACTAAGATCGACTTGAAGTTGGACTTAACTATGGCAGGCCATTCATGCCACTGGTTGCTCTCACCATTATGATCTTTAGATAATATTTTTTCCTTCAATAATGAATTATCAAAAAACATAAATTCTGAGATTTGTGACCATGATTTTAACGTCCCTTGAGATCCTAATGCCAGTAAATGGTGAGAGCAAAAAATGGCATGAATGGCCTGCCATAGTTAAGTCCAACTTAAAGTCGATCTTAGTCTTTGTGAAACACCCCCCAGGTGTTTTCTTGTTAAACAAGTACATAAAGCTGTACTGATCAACAATGTCATTCAGGTACATGTACACAGAATAAGTCATATTGCACATTGAAGATATATTCAGGATCTACAGCACTCTGTTGATCAAAGTGATTAACAATATACCTAGTATTTAATCTCAAACTGGTTGAAGTCTGATTGGCCTGCTATGTGTAGAACAACAAGGAAATCTATCATTGACAACAATTGATGTATCTAATGTGTCTTATGATACACTTTCTTGATTTGAATACATCTTCGTGCAATTTTCCTGTTTGGAGTCAACAATCTTATCCTGGACAGGACTATACATGTAAATCATGAAAAGGCTTGTCATAGATAATGAATCGAATATTCTAAAGCACATGAGCTCAATAATCAAAATTAGTCAATACAAGTAAAATCCTGGGGGTAGTTCTACATTGATTTCTAGACTGAATTAAATTCTTACCTGTATTTCTGTATTTCTAGATTTCTAGGCATTAGAACACACTCGTGGGGGGGGGGGGGATTTAAAAGTTAATTTGAA
Source organism: Mesocentrotus franciscanus (assembly GCA_037976565.1). Lineage (NCBI taxonomy): Eukaryota > Metazoa > Echinodermata > Echinoidea > Camarodonta > Strongylocentrotidae > Mesocentrotus > Mesocentrotus franciscanus. The sequence goes on along the minus strand of CP137674.1, from coordinate 12,260,380 downwards.
GAAACACCGAATATCTTGCCATATGTGTACTTCAGATTGAAATGACCTTTAAAAATAAAATTACAATACCTGTAAAAATTACTTTTTGTATATTTTTTCTGCAAATGGCTACACAGACAATTAAAAAAAAACATTAAAAAAAAAACATACTACCCAGTACCCGTACCCAAAGTTCTATCTATCACATAAAATCTGTGATGGAAGGTTTCAAAATCAAAAACTGTACTTCCTTGGTATTCTCTCCTTTTAAATTTCACCTTCAATATTGTCTTACCATAGCTTTCTACCATAGCAACATTTGCTACAAAATATGGTCACATGATGTAGGGCTGCTGGCATGCTGATTATCTTCCACAACATTCTTAAAAAGGTTGCCAATATATGGTTGAAATAGAACCATAAGCTGTTGTGGTCTGTTTCCTTGACATCGTTATAAGGTCAGCAAATCAAACAGAATTGCGATACAGGTTTCTAAGAATCAATATCCTTGACGTTCTGATAGCTTCCACATAAAACAGGCCACTGTTCTCATTCTCTATTCTCACATGGGTTGTGACTGGCAAAATACAATTTTTTTTCAAAGTCATTCAAATCTTGAGTAAATTAAATACTGTCCTTTCTAATCAATAAAATCGAAGAGTCTAATCGATTCAACCTTGTAGCAAGTCAAGGAGAAAGTCCTAATCAAAGATAATCCTCATCGTCATCAATCCGACTTCTTTGAGCGGTTACTTCTCCCGCGTGCCTTGGCAATGTTGGTGTCCCGCTTGGCCTTTCGCTTCTTCTCCTTCTCCTTCTTCTCAATGTCTTTGTAAAGGATGTAGGAGAGGATACCGCTTAGGATGAAGAGAGGGGTGAGGAACATAAAGATGGTGGAGATGAAGCCCCAGGGGTCCTTGGCAGCCCAGAGAATAATGTTCTTCTCGATCCAGTACTTCCAGGAGTTGTCATCTTCACCTAACGGATCCTTGAAGGGGGTGTCCTCCTCGCCTGCCATTGTTCTCTCTGTAAGGAGATGAATAAAGAATAATCTTGCATGAAATGAAATTTGTAATATATGAGTACAGTAATGGAACTCATTACTGGCTTTGGTCAACTAATGAAACAAACAGGGGACTGCCAACAGGGGGCAGTCAACTTTTGTCAAATGTACAGTGTACATGTACATGTGGCAGCCCAGTATTTGGATCCATGGTAAATAAAGAGTTCAGAGATAAAGCTCCACAAAACGCAAATTTTTGTCTCAGTATTGAGTATTGACACCTTCTTTGCTTTTTATTGTAAATTAGATAGAAATACATAATATTGGACAGGTGAGTTGGAATGGTAGGCCTGTAACTTAAAAAATGAAGAACTAAATTGCACAATAGGATGAAAGAGATATGTTTGAATTTGCTTTAAAAATTATGTAGACACAATATGTAGAAGATATACATGTACCTGCACAGCACCTACAATGTACATGAGTACGAAAAAAAGCTGAAAATACACCTGACGGTGGTGTGTACTTACAGCAAAGTAGAAGAAATATTGAACAAATGTTACCACACCAAATACATGTATGTCTTCTTTTTTTCCTTCTCCCTACATTCACTTCACGATAAAGACATGGATTAAGTCAATAAAAACCATTTAAACAGTTTACTTTCTCAATAACACCACTAGACACCACTCACATCCACTTCCACTTCACCCACTTGACTTTATATTTCTAGTTTTCTACAACCTCTTCATCTGTATATTACATGTAATTTGATTATACATGTAATATACTTTTTCATTTAAAAAGGAAGTGATTTTAATTTTGCCTGACAGATCCAGCAGTCTACACTTGTAGGCCTACTTCCTTATAGATTGAATGTGAAATAATTACAGCATTAGTGTTAGTGAGAACTGAGAACAACCACAATCCTCTCTGCAAATTGTGAATTATATATTTTTTATATCCATTTTGAATAGGAAGCCAATAAAAGAAACAACTCTTCCTTTTCTGTACTTCCTATTTTAAAATCTCCTACTCATTCTAAATAACACATGTATACTAGATTAACTACATGTATATTTAGAAATATTTTCCTTCTCCTTCTCAAAATCTCATCATCCATGCTTTGTTGTTGATCTCTTATGGTTACCTCCTGAATTTCAGACATGGTTGTTATTCTTGGAATAGAATACCTACATGTATAAAAACAAAAATTGTCTGCAAAGTTTGGGCATTCAATTATTAGACCTTAAATAAATTTTCTCAGAGTCTAGACCTAGGTCTAGATTCTAGAACTGTAGTGCTGTAGTGATATGGAATCAGGGCTTAAATTAATCCAAGGCCACCAAGGCCATGGCCGTGGATGCCCTTTTGATTGGCCTCAATGCCCCTCTCATTGGCCTTGGAGATTTTTTGTGCCCTTTCCAATTCTTCCTATTTGTGCTGTAATATAGGAATGTGCCCTACAGAAAAGTGGCCTTGCCCTAAAAATATTGAAATTTAAGGCCTGTGGAATAATATACCTACAGACAACAATGTAATTGTCGCAAAAATGTCATCGTTATGTGATGAAATTATCATAAGTTGTGGCGTCCGAGAGCTTACACTGTCGACCATTATTCATCGATATGGCGAATCCCCCAACGAGCGCCAAAGAGTTGATGAGGTTAACGACCACATCAAAGTGATCAAACTATTGGCCAATCAGCGAGGATGGTCGATCATAGACAATAACACGATTCTCCCGCACATTCATCTTCTGTTCGATGGCGTTCCTCTGAATAGGAGCGGAGTTATCGAGTATGCCAAGAATATCATACGCCATCTACGGCGAATCTCGTCCACTGATCATGACCAGTATTTTACAGACCAGCGAATGACCAATCACTGGCGGACACCGAAGGGCAGCGAGTTTCCCCGCGACTGGATGGACCCGGCAGGAAACTGGTGGCCAATGAACGACAATTAAGTTACGCAGATTCAGCCGCCGAATCTTGCTCAGACTCAAACAACACCTCAATATCCGACACCAATGAATATGATATTTGTATTAAAAAACTTTAAAAATGCAACGGCCTAAAGTTAGCTCACTTAAATGTTTGTAGTATGTATAGAAAATTGGATGAATTGCGATTTCTTTTGATGAAAATTAACCTTGACATATTGCGTATTTCAGAAACATGGATATCTCAAACTACAAGTGATAATCTGGTCTCAATAGACGGACATACACTATTCCGACGGGATAGAGCAGATGGTCGCCGTGGAGGTGGTGTTTGTATTTATGCAAAAACCACATTATCATGTATTGAACGTTATGATCTCAGTGATACCTCATTGGAGGCAATATGGATTGAGTTAAGATTACCTTCATCTGAGACACTATTATTATGTTGCCTATACAGACCACCTGACTCGAGTATTGAGTACTTTAATAACATGCTAGATGCATTTGAAAAAGCATCTGATGAATCATCTGATCTACTGATCATAGGGGACTTTAATATTGATTATAAAATGGACGAATCACTCCATGAAAATCAAATTAATCTCATAGAAAACCTATTCCTTCTAACACAAATGATAAACAAGCCAACTAGAGTAACTACTTCATCATCAACATGTATAGACCATTTGTTAAGTTCAATCCCCCAGAAGCACATTATATGTGATGTTGCAAAAATGTCCATGAGTGACCATTATATGATTTATACTCGTAGTAACATTATCACTGAAAGGAAACAACATAAAACTCGTCATTTTCGTGTTTATAAATCATTTGATGAAAGTCGATTTATTGCTTCTATAAAATCAGCTGAAATATTTAAATTAGCTAACGATGGTCCAATTGAAGTAACGTGGAATGTTTGGAAAGAAACATTTTGAAAATAAGTAACAAACATGCACCTATCAAAACAACTAGGGTAAAAGACAGATTTTGTCCTTGGATGACTCCAGAAATTGTAAAACTTATGTACACCAGAGATTTTCTTAAAAGAAAGTCTGTGTCTTCTCCCGAACAAGAAATTCGTATTGAATTTAATAAGAAGTATAAAAAACTAAAAACCAAAAGGGCAGGTGGCCCCCAAAAAGGAAGCGGGCGGGGACGCTAAACATGAATATTTTTTTATATGGCCTAATAATTATAATATTAATAATACTAATAATAATACTAATAATAATAATACTAATAATACTAATAATAATAATAATACATGTAAAAATATTAATAATATGTCTTGTTTATCCAGGATTAATTGCCTCATTAGTATTAATACTGTTTTACCTGAGTGCCTTGCAGTCATTTTATTACCCCGGCTATAGGAATACTTCCGGGATGTACATAATAAACATAAGAATAATTCGAAGAAATTATGGGTAGAATTGAATACGATTTCTGGAGTGACAAAGTCTAAGGACCTGAGCTGTAATATTGAATGTAATGAAATGAATGATTTTTTTTTATTAATACAGGTAACAATATCTCTAGATCATTTGTTAAAGAAAAACCGAAATGGAATCATCCACATTGTATTTATGAATTTCATTTTCAACCAATTGATAGTTCCAAGATTCTAAAACATTTAATTAACTTGGCTTCAAATAGCAATTTAGATTTTAGATGTCTTAGACTTTGACACTAGATTACTCAAATTAGCTGCCCCGTATATTGCTCAATCCCTGTGTGACATTTTTAATGCAAGTCAGGATACAGGAATAGTACCTGATGATTGGAAGATTGCATGTACCACACCGATTTTCAAAGGAAAAGGCTCAAAAAATGAAAAAACAAATTATCGGTTACTAGTCATATTCCCAAAATTATACAAAAGAAAGTACAATTAGTTACTTTCCTACCTTCAAAAACATGATATGATTAATGTCGATCAATACGCCTTTCTTCCAAACCATTCAACTGTAACATGCTTACATCGTGTAATAGACGATTTCTACGAAGCCTTAAATATGAAAGAAATGGTTGGTGCATGCTTTCTAGACATCTCTAAATGTTTTGATTGTGTTGACCACGAGCTTCTCCTATTCAAACTTGAAAAATATGGAATAACTGAAAACAGGCTCATATGGGTCAAAAACTATTTAGGTAATAGGAAGCAAGTGGTATACTCCAAAGGAAAACTATCTGATATAAGAGAGCTTTCTATCGGGGTACCACAGGGCAGTGTCCTGGCCCCCATTTTGTTTCTTATATTCATAAATGATATATCTGAATGTATAACTGAAGGCGTCTGCAACATATTTGCTGATGATGTTGTAGTCATTGTTGCAGATAGTAAGTTAGATGATGTTACAAAGAAATTACAAAAAGATATTAATGCTCTAAATAATTGGTATGAAAAAAAAAAATCGATTACGCATTAACACAAGTAAAACCAAAACAATGCTAATAAAATTAAGATCCTCTGATATATTAAATATATTCATAAAAGATGAACTGATCGAACAGGTCAAATCTATAAGATATTTAGGTATAGTGATTGATGAAAATTTGAAGTGGAATGTATATTTAAGAGACTTATGTAAATCTATTGCCTATAAAATCTATTCTCTAGGAATTCCTGACCTGCAGATGGAAGATGGTACCTGGGTGAGGAATGATCAAGAGAAAGCAGATGCCCTCAATTCATTTTTTGGAAGTATTTTTACTGAAGAGGACTTGGGGAATGCTCCACACATGGATCCCTACCACATAGAATCATCCTTAAACGATGTCGAGTTCGTAGAGGAAGTAATTGTGGCCATTTTATCTAAATTGGACATAGACAAATCACCAGGCCCAGACGGTCTACACTCAAGAGTTTTGAAAGAAACGTGTCACCAGATTGGAAAACCTCTTCAAATTATCTTTTCCCGACTGTTCAAGGAAGGCAGCGTTCCAGCTACGTGGAAAGAAGCTACTGTGGTTCCCATCTTTAAGAAGGGAAAAAAGAGCCTACCAGGTAACTACAGGCGGTGAGCTTAACATCAATAATCTGTAAAACAATGGAGAAGATTATTCAAGCAAGATAATCCAACACCTAGAACTCAATCACCTATTCACTGATGACCAGTACGGCTTTCGCAGTGGCAGATCCTGTTCAACCCAATTGACAGTTGTTCTTGAGCAGTGGACCAAGATTCTTGATAATGGCCATGGAATAGACTGCCTGTACTTGGATTTCCGTAAAGCTTTTGACAGAGTGCCTCACCAGCGTCTACTTACTAAGATTAAAGCAAATGGTATCGAAGGATGTCTTATCAAGTGGATTGAGAAGTATTTGACAGGCCGCAGTCAACGAGTGGTGGTGAATGGGAAGATTTCAGAAACCTGCGAAGTAACAAGTGGCATACCGCAAGGAAGTGTCCTCGGTCTGGTCTTGTTCAATATCTTCATTAATGACTTACCATCTGTTGCTCAGAATTCTACAGCGAAACTATTTGCGGACGACACAAAACTGTACAGGGTTGTAGACAATGAAGAGGATGCTAAGCTTCTCCAACAGGACCTAAATGACATCGTACAATGGTCAAGTAACTGGCAGCTACCGTTTAACGAAGGAAAGTGCAAAGTGATACACTATGGAAAGAACAACAAGAAGTTTGCCTACACCATGGAATGTCCCGATGGGAGAAAAGATGTGACAACGGACGAAGGAATGGGAGAAAAGGATCTGGGGGTACTATTTGACTCAGATCTGTCTTTCTGCGCCCACGTAGCTGATGTCTCCAAAAGAGCCAATATCAAGTTGGGAATCATCAAGCGTTCCTTTTCATCCCTTGGGTCCAGTGGCATGCTACAACTATATAAGACCATAGTACGCCCAACACTAGAATATTGCAATGCAGTCTGGAGACCAACTTACCTAAAGGACCAAGACCAAGCCTTAGATTAAGCAGCCAGGAGCAAGGGGCAATTTATTTTTAAAAGTTGCCCCTTGCTCACGGGGATTTACCAGAGCAAGGGGCAATTTCTTAAGAACAAGGGGCAATTTTCCAAAAACAGATAATCATAATGACAACCAATTAAAAAAGTTAAATAAGTTCAAAGATACAATGTTAATTTCATAATGATTATTAATGGATCAATTTAATAAATAATTTTTTTAATCTAGACCTAAGTTAATGTGATCAACAGGAAAGATTGATTAAGAACATCAACTTGCACATTAAACAGTATTTTAAAGTAACTAAAATTATTGATGAGCAAATGAATAAATAAATCGTCAATTTCACGAACATCGAAAGTCAAAAGGACTTTGCAAGTCTATCCCAAATCGAAATCGCACCTCACACACAAACCTTCCGCCACACTTTCGGCAGAACATGAACAGTCTGTTACCGGGACTCGAATGCTTCGCGGTGGGAAGCTGGCCGGCTAGCGTTTTGCCAAAACACCGCTAGGTCGGCTGCTGGCAAAATGAAAGTAACTACGATCGAGAACATCGTACGTGTTCTTAACTTGTCAATAAGAGAATTCTAAATTCTATTTGAGATGAAATAATAAACTAGACCTATAAACAAACCTTGACAGATCTCTAAGGACTATTTGAATGCTTGTTTATTTCTCCATTTGACGATTTGTTTTCTTGATCCTTCGATACATTTGTAGGTACGTACGTGCGTGCGCCACAGCACCATCTAGCTAGTATATATCTAGCGATCGCGCGCATGAACGCACGTACGTGCGCTAGCCTATATAGTACAACAGGCGCATTTTCACTTCAAGCACTTGCGCCTCAAGAAATGCACACACTAAATGCTAGTAGATCATAGAGAGCTCGTGCTGCAATTGTTTGGTGATTCGTGTATTTTTTCTGTCCTAATATTTTATGGGCGCATTTTCACAGAAAACACTTGCGCCTTGCCGTCTAGTTTTAGATGATTATGGGCGCAATTGGTGGTTTTATGAGCGCAAATTTGCGCCCTGCGCCCGCTTAATCGAAGGCTTGACCAAGACTTATTGGAAAAGGTTCAGCAACGAGCTACACGACTCATCCCAGATGTGAAGCATCTAAGCTACGAAGACAGACTCAAGACACTCAAACTACCATCACTAGAGTACCGTAGACAGAGGGCTGATCTTCTTCAAATATACAAAATCACGCATGGACTTGAGGCTGTAGAGAAGAATGACATGTTTGAAATCATTGAAGAATCCAGAACAAGAGGACAAGGAAGCCCCACTGCAAATCTAAGATGAGGCAGATGTCATTTTCAGTGCGGAGTATTAATAATTGGAATAACCTTCCTAAAATTGCCGTTAACGCCTCATCAATCAATAAGTTCAAGTCAGAACTTGAAAATCATTGGAAGCACCACCCGCTGAAATATTACCCATACCAACGCGAACCCAATGCAGTAAAGAGGGGCACATAAGCTGAAGCTTCAAGCCTCGACACCAAAGTAAACCAAAGTAAGTAAAGTAAATTCTTAATTTCAGAACTACGGAAGACCCTTTATAAGTGTATAATCCAACCCTGTATAGACTACAGTATGCAATCTCTGTATGGGGAAACTGCCCAGTCAGCTGCGGGGGGATTACGTGCTCTGGCCGCACATGCTATATATCAGCGGGCGAACGCACGGCGCGCGCTCCCTATGGACTGTGTACGTACATGCAGCCGAAACCTGCCTCCGAAACAGTGAACAAGAAAATGAATTACCATGGCAATATTCATTTCCATGTTCACTGTTTCGGAGGTAGAATTTTGCCATTTTTTTCATCATATTTTTCTGGGATTTTTCTTTTGTTTAAATAATAATAGTTTTGGCTTAATGATTTGAACAAATAATGATAATAAGTACATGTAGGAAATAAAGAGTCAAAAAGAAGATTTGCCGTTAGTGGCTGAAAACTCCCTCCTTTGGCTCTACTCTACGTCTCTAGACTAGATCTAGGGTAGCGCGCCCGGTATTCGGTCGGTAGTTACCGCGCATGCGTACTTTCTGTTCGCCATGTTGAATCGACGCTACAACATGGATGAATCGTTGGGTTTTAAAAATATATGACAAAGAATCTCCCCCATTTTCCCATCGAAGACTTCTTCAAATTATAATTTCAAGTGGTCGGCCAGATGCCCAGAGGAGTCAAGAAACCTAGTAAGTCAAAATTGTAATGAATCGCTTTGCATATTTTGACATAATGTCGCCCCAATTGCTGTAAATTTCGCGTTCCGGGCTCATGGGCTGAAGCTCCGACGCCTTCGGCGTCGCCGTCGGCGTCGGAGCTTCCTGGAGTTAGCCTGGAAGCCTAAGGCAGTACAAACTAGACAACACAATTATTAATGAATGGGGCAATGCAATTCTGGCTCAACGAGAATGATATAGTCTAGACTAGATCTAGACTTCTACGTCTCAACGAATATTAATGATATATTTTCACGACTCAAGTTAAAAAATAAGTTTTGTGTGACTTACAATACCTTTAGTTCTTAACTGGCAGCAAAATTGTCAGTAAAATTACAGATTATGTCCAATAAACACTCTAGCCAGTCTAGGCGTCCGAAATTGCCAATCTGATCTGCTAATCTAATCTCAAATTTAATACATGGATTTAGGTTATTTATTTATCAGTAATCTAGAAAAAAATATTTGTGTAGTTTTTAATAAAATAATAAATATAATTCTACTTTAAATTTGTTTTATTTCTTCATCAAAATTAATTAATAAAAATAATAGACAGAAAGGCCTAAATAGAGCCTTGACATCTCGTTTTGAAAAATACGATTTCGATACGATAGGGTCGAACTTGTATTTTCTGATGACCCGACCCTACATTTAGTATGAAGACTGGCACCCCCTCCGCAAAGAAATATAACAATTATAAATAAATAAATATTTGGAAAATGAAGAAAAATATTATAAAACAAAAACAACCTGCCATATAAAAATACAATGAATGCAACCGATTTATTAAATCACACGTTTCAATTAAGTTTTGCTCTATTCAGTGGCGGATCGATCCAGGGCAAAAAAACAAGCAGGTAAAAATTAACACCCTTTTTTGTTAAAAAAAAAGAAGACGGGCCCCTCCCCTGGTGCTCAAGGGGAGGGGGGTGGATGAGTACAAAAAATAGCACTACCCCCCATGCTTATTCACCGGCTGGCTGAGTCGAATTGCATGGGGGCCCCCGAGTCTCTGGCCCCCTCCCTTGCCGCCGGCTGGATCCGCCCCTGGCTCTATTTGCTCTAGATAGCTTTACAAAATCTCATTTCATAATCAAAATAGACAGTGGTACAAATAAATCATAATGTATCATAAGCACATGATTTGCTAAAGCAGGGCATAACATATAAACATAAATTCAGTTTTACAGATATGGTACATATAGTTCAATGAGATAATATATATGAGACAATCAAAATATCAGAAATGAAATGGAAATGGAAATAACTTATATGTAGGTGTTGTTTTTATCATATGAGAATGGTAAGTAACGTACGTGGACCTATAGCATATTGATGACCGAGGGCGGTAACCTAGAGAGTCGATGAGAGAGAGAGAGAGAGAGAGAGAGAGGGGGTGACATGCTACTTATATATATCTTTTTTTTTTTAAGTTTGTAATTTAAAAGAGAAATCTAAGGGATCTTTGGTCAAAATGAAAAGGTGAAAAGTAATTTGACAAGGGCCTACTTTAGTAAAGTCACCAAAACGGTCCGTTTCCTAGAGTGCCATTGAGCAACGTATACCTGTGACCTTTTTTTGCACATACACCAGGGGCGAATCCAGGGTGTTGAGCAAAAAAAAGGTAAAATTGTGGTTCTCATTTTTTGTTGTTGAAATAAATAGGTCCCCTATGACATTTGTTTTTCTTGACCAAAAGTATTTTTTAAAATGAATAGTCGTCGCTAATCTCAGTTGGGACTTAATTGGGAGCGAATAATACGGTAAGAATAATTTAAAGCAAACAATTTTTTGGTTTATTTGAAAACTGCCTCTAGTACTCTACTCTGGTTGACAAATATGATCCATGCTTAACTAAAACAGGTAAGGCTGCAATATTTTAATTTATCTTCAGAATTATCGGAAGAATAGACACTGTGAAGAATAAGCAGAAAATCGACGGAATATTCATACATATCAAAATATAAAAGCATTTCATGTTTCATTTTTAATGTATGCCTTAATTGCATGGGATTGAGAAAAAAATCAGACATGTAAGTAGATACGTTCATTTGGAGTCGGGCTAACTCGGACCCAGTGACGTACAACTCGGCCCAACTGCAAAAACGGTCAGTTTTTGCAGGTTTAGGGTTAGGTTAGCTAGGTTAAGGGTTAGGGTTAGGGTTAGGGTTAGAGTTAGGGTTAGGGTAAAATGGTGAAAAATGAGAGTTTTTGCAGCAGCGCCAAGTTGTCCCCACGTCCGAGTTAGCCCGGATCCGTTCATTATACCCCCCCCCACCCCCACTCCCCTTTGACTCACAATTTGTCACAAATACATGCAGTTATTTGGTTATTTTAGCGCCTTTTTTTATCGTTTTTTTTTTATTTATTTGAAATTTCTCCCCCTGAATTTTCTCCGCATCCAGACACGATACTGCAAGATAACGGACCAAAGATCACAGCTTTGGTATTCAAGGTATTCAAGGTATTCAAGGTATATTTATTTGTTGGGCAACTTAATAAATGTAAGTAGGGTCGAGTTACTGGAAAATCGGGTCGAAAATTGATGAGACATAAAATACAATATATCTTGGTCGAGTATCTTTTCCAACCGGTATAATTAGTCTTTATTGCAGTCGTAACTTAGCTTTATTATTTTTAATTTTAATTTTGACTGAGCTGAGCTGATCTGACTCTGAGTGAGAAGAAGTTAGAGTTTGCTAACTATGTCGTCGAATACCACTACTACGAACAGTTCAACTGACGTAAAAAGGCCGAATAAAATTAAAAAGTGAGTTTGAAATTACACTTTACGTTTTTGTGTGCATGCATGCACGGAGCGTGACGCAACTTCCATGACCATGGCATAATTTGGATTGAACAGAGTCATTCGTTTTGTATTTCAGTGTGGTCCTACACATAACGTTTTTGCGTAGTGTTTGTCAGTACTTTAGGCGCTAGTTAGACCGAAAGCTTCAGTCTCTGATATCGACGGTTGTTCCGCTGAGATTGCATCTGGCTCCTCTGACCGCCTCTATACATAGACTGAAGTACGGCGTATGGGGTAGTGTGCGGAACGAATGGTTCGGTTCGGCCGGACCGCGATGAATGAGATATGCAACGAGTTTTTCACTTTTTACGTCTTCACATATTCATTTTGGCTGCAATATTACACTGAGTATTATAACAAATAATAAATAACCCGGAAATATATACTTTGACTTACGATAGCTTGCTCATTTAGATCCTAAATTAATGATTAATCCGAGAAAGTCTTGTAGTCAACAAGATTTGTTGTCAGCCATCTTGGTTTGAGTTGATGAATATTCATTTTTCTTTTCGAACGTCCAATAGCTACGTATGAGTCAGCCCGGCTTGAGCCGGTGATGTTTGAATATTCATAAGTCCAATATCAAACACGTGCTCTGATTGGCCATTGGGCTTGTTTTGGTCGGTTGACCCGGAAATATATCGGGCGGGTCATGTCATAGATTACCAGTTCGAATGCCGTTTCATGGTTCTGAGATAAACAATTGGATAATTCATATACGTAAGTCCGTAAATTTCGCATTTAGAAATAGGTAATAAAACTTATACAACTGTACATAGGAGAAAAAAATACAAATTTGATTTCTATCTGATTTATAAATCAGAAAATTAGATCTAAATAAGGAAAATCGTGGGAGAAAGTTTCAGGGTAACAAGTGCTGCACAATCGGCTCAATCTCTCCCCCCGTTGCGAGCCGTATTGGTTACCGTCTGTGTATGGGGAATGTCAACAAATGTCAGTTTTATTAAAGAATGACCCATACCAGACGGTTATTTCTGTCTAGGCGCTAGTGTACTTTCGTATCAATTTTTTGTCCCCTAACTCTCACTCTGGCGTGGAGATACCCTACTAAAAGTCTAAAACATACCAAAACTCAACTAAATCTTCATCAATTGTTCAAATAATGGTCATAATTTAAAAGTCATGTTTCTTACCCCTTTTGTGCCAATTTTCTTATCTTTAAAAAAATATTTTTCCTAAAATTAAAAACGAACGAGAGTCGAGTTAGGCCTGTCAGTAGATCTAGATCTAGGTCTAGATCTAATATTAATTCTGAAGGCATTTTGATTTAAGTCTATCAATTACGCCATTATTATTAATGCATTATTATAATGTACATTTTCTCACAGGTTTCACGGCAAACCGATGCACAAAAAAATATGGTAGAATTCTATGTTTTCTATATAGCATACCGACGGTGGGGTGCGGGGCCGGGCACGCGTGTGCGCGTGCGTGAAGTTAACGACCGTAATGATGAATTACTCGCATGAATTGGTGATCTGAGCTGAGATTACAGTTTTTATTTTTCATGAAAAAATCACACAGACATAGCTGCATTAGCCATTACTATTACTAACTATCCTGGCTGTGTATTAAAACCTGTTCTATGATTCTCAACATTTCAAACACCACTGTACAAACCTTAACTGATTTCACTAAAAATCGGTACTTTACAAATAAGTCTTTAGTGACAATTGATGACACCTAAAAATAACAGTAAAATACAATTTTCAACTTAACGATGTATATATATATATATATATATATATATATTTTTTTTTTCCCTCTTCAGAGGTATTTATTTGGTTATAAAATACATTTAACGACAAATAATTCAAACAGAAATATACATTCACTTTACACCTCAAATCTTAAAATCTTTACAATCAGATAAAATCAAGGACTATAATGTTGAAGGGCGTTTGATATAACATACAATGTATGAAATGTTATCCAAACACAGTTCATTTTTAAAAACATGCCATATTGCAAGACTGTTGTATGTTTTCCCTTGAAAGTAGTTTAACATATACATTTTGTATATTGCATATTGTGCATATGTAATAATTACATCTACATTATATCTTTAGTGTTGGAACAGTTAGAATCTCCACCAACAATCAGGTATTTTTTGTTTATTATCAGTGTTTCTTTGAAGTTATAACGAATAAATGCAACAACACGTTTCCAGAATAATACTACTTTGGGGCATTCTAAAGAACATGAGCAAACGATTCAGTTGTTTTGCAAAAGCACATAAGTTTTCATTTAAAATTTTCCATTTACATAAATTATATCTGAACGGTAAAATTTGATGAAGTGTTTTAAAATTTACTTGCTTTACTTTATTGTTTTTTATTGTTTTAAATTTAAATTTCAGTATCTCTTTCCAGTCAAAATCAATTGAAAGGTTGAATTTTTCTTCCCAGTGTGTTAATACAGCTAGATGTATATAGAAAGAATTAAATCCTGAGTCTACTGTCAAACTTGCCGATCAGCCACATCGTATTCATTGTGTGTATTTGTGTCAATTGTGTGTAATGTGTGTATTGACTATTTGTGTGTGCAATTGCTGTCCATTAGCACGTAGTACAGCGCTATAGGTCAATACTAATTAGCATTGACCCTCTATGCTTTGCTGGAGTGGAAAAAATAAGAATTAATAAAAATAGCCCTAGTCTAGATCTAGGTCTAGAGTCTAGTCTCTAGATCTAAGAGTAAGACTCTTTAACTGGTGTTGAAAATAGGGGTAGGGAAATTAGGGGCGCTAGCCGCGCTACTCCAAAAAAGATAAGAAAATTGACATGAAAGTGATTGAAATAGGTTAGAAAGATAACAACTTTTAAATCATGACCATTATTTGATTTTGAATAATTGTTGAAGATTTAGTTGATTTTGGTATGTAATGTTATAGAAGGGTATCTTCACAAAAGTATGGTCACACTCACAGTTCTGAACTAGCGCCAAAATATTAAATAGGTGTGTCTGTGAACTCTGATGAGTGAGTGAAGTCATAATCCAAAGAAATTTGGACTTGGAATAAAGTGTGAAAAGAAGAGTGACAAGCTGGGAATATTAATTTTAGACTACAATGACGCGAGCATTTTGGGAGTTTTTAAAATGTCATTATTATTTTAAATATTTATTTATTTATTATTATTTGGAGGGGGGGGGGGTGAATCTTACTTACTGCATTAATGATTTATGAAAGCAACAAGCCTGCAACTTTATTATCATGATTCAAAATTGTCTTAATTTTTTGTTCATGTTATCAAATCAGGTATATGATTTCCACAATGACTGTATATGCCGATAGCTATGGATAAGGAAAGATCAGGGAGGAAGCTTTGACATTTCTGAAATTATTAGAGAAAGAAGACGATTTGTTGTACTGTTCTGGACTCTTAATCCTTGTCTGAATTTTCAAAAATTATTCTTTGTCTGCTTCTTTTTCTTCCTACGTCCTCTTACTTTTTTCTTCTTGTCTCTCTGTGTCTCTCTCTCTTTTTGGGGTGGCGTTTTATTATTTTTTTTGGGGGGGGGCAACTGCCCCCACCGCCCCCTGGCTACGCCCCTGTGTTCAGATGCACTTTACAATTACGTTATTAACAGAAGAGGTGAATTTTTAGGTATTTTTTAAAACTGTGATGTTCGCCAAGACTGAGTTTTGATGGTTCTAAAAACTAAAAAGGTCACAATACATGTATACAATCTTTCTCATTTCATATGTTGTGAATCTTCAGAACATTGTCTAGACAGTTATTATACTTTTCTATCACTAGAACTTTACAGAGTTAGCAAAACCATTCAGGTTCACTCTTTTAATGGCTGTGTCCTTTACTTGCTCCAGCACTTGACAACCTTTAATTGTGTTCTTCATCCCCGAATGTACAGATATACTCCACCCGATGAGAATAGTGCATCCGATGACCCTACAGCAGACTACATGAATCTGTTAGGCATGGTGTTCAGTATGTTTGGACTCATGATGAAGGTTTGTACCACTTATCCATTGTACAACCTTATAATAACCTTGTACTCTGTGACCAATATGGTTTGGCAGCTTATAATTTGCTGCCGTCCACTGCTCTACTACTGCAAACAAAGGCAAAATTCAATGATTTAAATGCCAATTTTTCTGACTTCATGGTTTAATTTGTCATAAATGACCTACAAGTGGGTTGTACCTTTTAAGGAACATACATGTACAGTCAAACCTGTGTTAATGACCACCTGTCTGTAACGACTGCCTGTCCATAACGACCACTTAAATCCCCCCGTGAGATTTCATGTAGTTAAGCACCTGTCCACAGCGACCACCTGTCTAACGCGACCAGCGGCCACTCATTTTGCTTCCGCTGGCTACCGAAAATGCCCACACAACGACCGCCAGGGTCAGCCGTATAGCGACCAACAGCAGCTGTGTAGCAACCAGCCACAGCAGCGCAATTTCGCTCACACAGTCAGGTGATCGTCGTCACAGTGGCTAACTATAAAGCTAGATCTAATGGTCATTTACACACAATAAAACTATTCAACCCCAAGCTCTTCAATTAAAACATTTCATTACCGACAGGATATCGTTTCTTGCACATTTCATGAAAACATAACAATGCAGAGTCATTGTCATGAACTTCGATCGATGACTCGATTGTTCGTCTCGCGCACAGGCTAGGCCTAGTGAGTGGGCGGAGCCTGTCTGTCAATCAAATTTTCAGGCTCGTTTAGTTTTATTTCTTTTAAATAATTTTTAACATGCGTTTAAAAAAAAAATGCCGGAAAATTTTAAAGATAAAAAATTATGTTTAATCATTTTGTATTTTTATTTTGACTAAAAACCGTACCATGCACTCTTTGTTTATTCAACTTTTAAACACCGATAAAAAAAAACCTTGCGTTGTTAGATTTATCGATCGGCTCTCTGCCTCGTTTTTGCCCGACTGAGCCCTTTTAAAGCCGCAGAGAATTGTTTGCACATTGGCGGGTCGCAGCGGGTCTGCGAAAGGCCTTGCGAGTGCTGTCAATCAATTATTCAAAATCAAAATGGCAAACGGCCACCTGTCTACAACAGCCACTATTTGTGTTTCCCTTGGGTGGTCGCTATAGACAGGTTTGGCTGTATATAGATTATTACCAGTAATATAAGATTGACTTAGAAGAGACTGTAAATGGGCAAATTCAAGATATTTGGTCCAATAAGCTGAATGTATATCAAAGATTTTAGTACATTGTTGTTCACAATGTATTTTGTATCAATTTGGTAGCCTGTCATTTAAAATTGTATGTACATAATAAATTACAAGTGAAATGATACTGTTGTTGTTTATATGTTTGTAGTTTCATCATACTTGTTGTATGGAAGATGATATTTATATACTATGAACTTGACATAATGATAGATATTCATTGAATCACTCCTACTACTAGCTGGTTAGTTTCTATTAGTTATTTATTTCATAATTAATTTACCAATAACAAGTAATTTATTTTTGGTTTTATTTCTAATGATATACATGTATTAAGGAAAAATGTCTTTAAAAAATCTTTTTTTCTTGAAGTATAAAATTGTTATTTTCTACATTCTCATAAATTCTATATGTAATATATATATAAAGAAACAAGAACATTTGAAATTCATTACTCTGTGTTTTCCATCTTGTTTTTATGGCAGATGAAATGGTGTGCCTGGATGGCTGTCTTCTGCTCTTTCATCAGCTTCTCTAACTCAAGAGTAAACGAGGATGGAAAACAAATGTTTAGCAGTTTTATGTAAGAAATTATCCAATTCCTTCATTTCAAGAGAGACTACAATTGTATATTTTTGCTCAGTTCTTTGTTTTCCATTCAATATTTCAGATTTAATGTCATTTAATCCTTAAGCTGTCAAGACATTGTAAACTTGCTCTGGTAGTAAAACTGTGAATTCACTAATTGGCATACCGGTATACATGTTTTATTTTTTATTTTTTTAAATTTAATACACACCTTTATAATTTTCCCCTTTATATGATATTAAGTTACAGTAATGGTGATTTTGCACATACTCCATGAGGATTCAAGCCATGTTTTAAATTCCCAGACCAGAGAAGTGATATTAAAAAAAAAAAAAAATTATGAAACAGAAAAAGAAATGTGAGGGGATGACATCAACTTGTTAATATACATACACCTATACACATATACTGTCTCCCTCTAGGAAGAAACTTGTGTTGGAGAACCTGTTTATAGTGGCCACTTATTTCAGTTTTCCTTAGGTTTGATAGTAGTGAATTGATAGTATTTTATTATTTCTTGCTCCAGATAAGGGCAGGTCCAAGCTATTTGGATTGTGACGTACGGGACATTCAGAGACTTTAAACAAGAAATAATAACAGATGAAATTATTTATATGGCTATCTTTTGGTATGAGTCTGTGGCTATTATGGGCTAGTTAATTTGTGGAAAGTTTTAGCTCTGACCAATTCTTTAATTAATTTTTAATGAATTAAATGTGCTTCGTGACGTACGGGACTGCAGCGTCCCGTACGTCACGCAGCACATTTAATTCATTAAAAATTAATTAAAGAATTGGTCAGAGCTAAAACTTTCCACAAATTAACTAGCCCATAATAGCCACAGACTCATACCAAAAGATAGCCATATAGATAATTTCATCTGTTGTTATTTCTTGTTTAAAGTCTCTGAATGTCCCGTACGTCACAATCCAAATAGCTTGGACCTGCCCATAAATAGAAAAGGGCATCTTACCTAGGTGTATATCTCTTTCTCTTTTCTTGCATTCTTCCATGCAGGTTATCAATTTCAGCTGTTGTGATGTCATACTTGCAGAATCCAGCACCAATGACGTTACCATGGCAATGACACTTCCTATCCTAACATTATTTTCATGTTTAAGTTGTTTATCTAATTTGTATATTTCCATACATGTAGGAGGGGTTCACTGTACACTTTTTGCATCATATCTCAGATATTGTCACACATCAAGCAAGAACTACATGTATAAGTGATTCTGATATCTGTTATTTCAAATAATTTTATAAGGATTTTGAGACATTCCTGTAAATAAAATAAGAATTATTTGAGACACAGGGCAATTGATATGTATGGGTATTGTGAAACATGTGTAATTATCTGATTTATAATTCAATGCTGTCATCAACAACACATCTCATCATACTGATCATAGTTAGCCATTAGCCATTTTTCGATATTCAGTAAAATGGCATGAAAAGATATTTAATTCCCAATACATGTGTGAAAATTCCCAACTTGAATAACTTGGAATTAAAATGGAGAGTGTCTATTGTAGCACCTTGTGTCCTCTGGAAAAGGTGCTACATGTATATACATATAATTCCCTTTATTATCATTGTTATTATTATTACTATTATTATTACTACTAGAATGCAGGTACTGTCGTGTTTCTCGCTTGGGTTTTTCAGGAAATATGGTTGCCTCTGTTTAAGAAGAAAAAATATAATCTTCTTAATTTTGATAATTTTACCTTAGACATTAAATGTATGTTTGTTATTGTTAATGTGAACTCTTATATTTGTTACATGAATATCAATAGAGTGTATGTATCTGTGTCATACATTTTACTCGTAACAGACTGTACGGAAATGAACGGGCATTGATAATAATTTAGAATTTCAAGCAAATTCAACTTGGGATTAAGATGTAGAAATAATTGCTTTAAGTAAGTGTGCTTTATTGCATATTTGAAATTGAATACATGAATCAAAATGAAATTGCTTATATAGGCTACCTTTTATACAACTGTTCACTTTATAAGTTCCTTTACATACCGTAGTCAAGGGGGAGGGGCCGGGGAGGGGACACACATATGCTAAAAAAGAGTGCTTTTTACTACTCGACTAGACACTGATGATAAAAGTAACATTGACCTTCAGGAGTGAGGTAGTCTTGGATGGGAAATGATGACCGAGTATCTAGACATCGTAGAATGTATAGTAATTGGTAACTGCAATAAAATTAAATGAATTTAAATTTTTTCCTTTATTTTGTTCTGTGTTGTTAATTACTTGGAAGAGCTTGTAATGAAAAGTTGTTTTGTTTTGCATCATTAGATTACGGTAGGCTAGATGTGAATGGACTTCCATAAAGGATAGGGTTGAAGCTAGCTGTTGTATTGTCAGTAATTTTGTCATGTATTTGATGGATACATGTAACATGATTATGCATGAGTGAGAAGCAGCATGCTGAGACATTGCATATAGTCTAATCATGACATATGTCGGATTACATTCGAACATACCAAGTGGAAGTTACCAACATACATTTGAAATGGTCAATATTTAGTTTTAAAAATCTTTTATCATATTTTGTAGGTTTAACAGGAATTAACAAATAATACAAGATTATGAAAGAAGGAGATTTAATTGGGTGATATATGATCATCAAGTCTTTGATTTATAGAGCTAAACAGAAGTATGAAAAAGTGAATTGGCAGAAAAATGAAGATGGAAAAAAAAGTGAAGATAAAAGTATGTTCACAGGGAGAGAGAGAGAGAGAGAGAGAGAGAGAGAGAGAGAGAGAGAGATTAAAGGAAAGGCATTTGATAGAGAAAAAAGGAAAATGAGAGGGCTCTGAATTAAATGGAGAGAAAAAAAAAAGTAAATGAGGCTTGATATGGCTTGTTTGAAATTGTTTCACAAAGATCTAAACTCGGGAGTGAGCAATGTGATAATTAAATATTTATTATATTTTTCAAATGAAAACAAAAATAGAAGTTGAAATAAAATTGGAACATAGTGGTACGTACATGTACTTATGTAAGCCATTTTTAGCGACCCGGAAGCGGAAGTATGCGGTCATCATGGTCATGTTATTTATAAAGTTCAGCTGTAGTACTATACTGTACTAGCTGCGATCAATGAAATCCCCGAATCATCGTGCAGAGTGTTCGAGAAAAGGATAAATTTTAGTATTATTTTAAAGAGCAGAATCAGGACTGAATTAAAGAACGAAGCATTGGTCAGCCAATTACACGGTAAAAGGTTAGTTAGGTCTATCTCAGTATCTATACTCAGGCTCGTTAATACATTTTATTCGGTGATTTACCGTATTTTTTGCCGGTTGACATGATATGATAATTTGACAATGATAGTTTTGATTCTGACTAGCAGTGCAGCTGTAGCTGTAGTGTAGGTAAGTAGAGGCAACACAAACCAGCGCCATGGCCAGCGCGCAGCGAAGGCCCGGCCCGGCCCGGCCCAAGGACAAGATATTAGAAGAAGAGTGAGCTGAGCTGAGGAGCACAAATAATGCAAGATTGTGATGTGTGAATGATTGTCTGAATGAGTATGTGTGTGTATCCGTGTGTCAGCCTGTCTTTTATTTTCTTTCTTGCCCTTCAAAGTATGATATGAAGGGGTGACCAAAGTTTGCAGAGCAGAGATTTTGACAATATTATAAAATGTGATATTCGATTTGATTTCTCATGATATTCTACGCAAATTTTAATTATTACCAAATGGACGGCAAAGTTTTTTACTACAATTGTACAAATTGGTTCAACTAGAAAATTTATCGTCAAAGGATTCCGGAGATATCGCGATCTAAAATTTCGATTTCGGATCGGCGTGCGCTTTAGCGCAGCAGCCGCAGCTGCAACAAAAAAAGTCATAAAAAGAATTTCGAAATCTTACCTATTTTTGAGAAAGCGAACTTAGGTCACGCGCGTAAAGGATTGCACGTAAGCTTCTTCAAATCTTCAAATCAATCGTCCAGATACAACCTGTCTGAACACGCAACTAGATCTGGGTCACAGCACCCTTTTGAGAAATAAAAATGTTTGCGTCACCCTAAAGGCCTAATCCCAAATTCATTACAGATGATTCATTTTCCATAACTCTGGTACATGTCATGTGCCATGTACAGTAATGTACGCACACATACGGCACACATACCTGTAGCTGCATCGCTATCCTGGCTGTGTATTAAAACCTGTTTTATTGATCTCAACATTTCAAACACCATGGCACTGTACAAAATTAAACTGATTTCACTCAAAATCGGTACTTTAGTGACAATTGATGACACCTAAATAGCAGTAAAATACAATTTTTTCAACTCACTGATGTTAGAAAGAATAATTTAAAAATTAAAATCGTAAGTCCACTGTCAAACTTGCTTACAGTTTTATCGGCATGATTGTGTGCATTTGTGTGTTGTAAGTCTATTGACTATTCACATGTGAAATTGCTGCCTATTAGCACATGGTACAGCGCTAGAGGTCCATACGCAGTATTGACTCTCTATGCTTTGCTGGAGTGACATATGGTACATGTATGGACATATTTTGTTTATAAAATTTTCGAGCAGCTAGCAGGTGAGTGCAGCGAGTTAGCAAAAAAAAATGACATTTTAGTGTGGTAAAAATGTTTTTTTGTAAACAAAACGCACTAGATAAGATATTATATTATGTACAGTATGCAGGCACCCTGCTGCCCAATACATGAATTCAAAAGTCATAAAATTGGTCACATCGATGCATGAATATAAGGATATTCGGGCATCTCGTTGTCCAGAATCATCCTGTTTCTAAATTTTCTGAGCTAGTGAAGCGAAGCGAACGAGTGTGGTAAAAATGTAATTTTGATATACAAAATATAAGATATACATGTATCCGGGCACTTTACTATCAAAGAGATATTCTCGCACTGCGGTGACTAAATAATTATGTGGGTATTCACGCACTGCACTGCCTGGAATCATACTGTTTTTTAAATGTTGCGAGGGAGCAAGGAAAGAGAAATGTACTTGTCTTTAAATTTTATTTCTGCATGAAATGCAATTGTTATTTTCAGAAATTGCTTCTTTTTTATTTATTTTTAATTTTTTTTTATAGAAATCATAGTTATATGTATCTGAAGTCAGCGTTACATCATTTAATTTCTAATTTTTGTTTCTGATTTGGCAAACTGGAGACAAACTTATGTTCATCCACTTTACATACAACGTACATGTAGATACTAGATACAATATATGATCAAAACGCTTTGTCTCAGCAGCCATCTCGAAATAAATAACAAAAAATCCAAAAATAACAAATAGTAAGGGCCTCCCTCACTGATATTTTAAAAAGTCCAGACAAGAAACACGTTATTTTGTTTACTTGGCCTAATTGCATCAGTTGCAAAGAAAAAATATTGTACAATCAGGTAGTATCATATTTTGCTCCAAATTGTGCAGACATCTTCTCAAAATAAGGAATATTTTCAAATTCTTATAATTAAATTCATGTTTATTTTCAATTTTCAGAACAATTGGAGAAAAAAAGTGCAAAACTTGCATCATTTTTGTCAATATTGTCATAATTTCTCAATTCTCACCCAATTCTTTAAAGAAAATTGTTACTTGAGATTTCCAGATATTTTTGGGTTCCTCTTTCCATTAGTGGTGGTAGACCTATTAGGTTTTTAAAATCCTGAATCAAGACATTCACCAGTTTGGTTATACATACTGTATGGTCTCTCTATACCTCTAACTTGTCATTCATTTGTTTTCACGCATGATGGGGGACCTCACACTTTTTTTTCTCCCTAAGTGCAATTTAATAAGTAAGCTAGTACTCAGTCACCTTGAGAACTTTAGCGCATTTTATGCACAGCATTGTGCATATTTGCAGGGTGTACAGCTTTACAACTTGCATAGGTTATGGACCCTTGGCCATAAAATGGTTTCATTTTGCAACAACTGTATAATTTTAGAAACTTCCCTTGCTATGTCTGAATGGAAAAAGACTCTACATAGTAGTACATACTAACAAGGTGATTACAAATTCTCTTTAAGTCATTTTGCCTTCTTATTGTTTTTTCAGGTTTCCTTCTTAGTGCTGTTTGGAGCGCAGTAATACCATGTTCAGCTTTGAAGGGGAGTTTCGCAGGAAGCCAGTGGTTTCCATGCGAGGTGCCAGCAAAAAGGTCAGTACTGTGTAGTATAGTCTCATAGTTGTAGGCAAGCAATATAGACAGACAATGCCATTTACATCACATGTATATATGTACAGGTAGATTTGATTAAAAGTGTTACAACTATTTTATTTCAAAACAACACATGAGCTAGGAACAATCATTTTAAAATGCATACAAACAACTTTCCATAGCATTAAACTTTTGTAGTCTCATCTTGCTTATTTAAGAATGATCTTATTGTAGGTTTATTGCATCCTTAGTAAGAAGTAGACATTGTGCTTTGATTGTTTTGTCAAGAAGTTGTAATATCATACATGTATTAATGCAGGGCTTGGTGGTGGGTGCCAAGTATATATGTGCACATAGGCCCCTAAGTTCTTACTCAGGACCCCAACAAAATTTTTTTTATAAAAAGGATCATAATGGGGGCCCCATGTATGCAGATTCTGTAAGTGTCAAGTCTGGACCTCCTGTGTAAAAGGTTTATCTGGAGCCCTGTTATGGAATGTATAAATTTTCTTTATTTTTTAGGAAATGACAGCATCACTGCTTCAGAGAAACCAAGAGGAAAGACAGAAGAGAGAGGTGAGTCATCTAAATTTCATACTATCTCAGTTTACTTCATACCCACTTGCCCTTATGCCTGTATTGAAGAAGCTTGTTATGTCAGTTTAGATAATGTTTGTGTATTAAAATAAGTTTTTTTTTTTTTAATAGGGGAAGCTATTAAGATTCAGTTATCTCATTTGGCTAGAGGAACAACAAACGATGATATTGTTCTCATTCACTGCCCCTTGTTTTTACATTTGAATGAAACTATTTATACATATATTCAGTATATGGCAAAATCTTTCTTGGCACTCAACTACAACATCTTTCATTATTACTATGCATGCTTAAATTATTTTAATGCTCTCAACATTTTACAACCCTTCCACTTTCCTCTCTCTTTCTCCTTCTTTCACAGGCTGAGCGGAATCGTCTGAGAAGCGCTATTAAAATGCAGTCCTTTGTGCGGGGAGCCATCTGCAGGCGGAAGCTGATGCGATTCTACAGAGGGAAGTGGGAAGAGCTGATGAAAACCGTTCATCAACAGCAAGTTGACTGTCAGACCCTTGATGCGCTTCTTAGGCTTCTCCTTCGATTTTATAGTGAGAAACAGGATGTCCAGAGATTGGTAAGAGATTATTAGTGGAGGTGTCAGGGTCTAGTGGATACGTCACCGGACTGTGGATCACATGGTTCGTGGTTCGAGTCCCGCCGAGGCACTCATGTCTTTTGGCAAGACATTAGTCTACATTTGCCACACTTGACCCAGGTGGGGTTAATGGGTACCTGGCAGGAATTCATTTCTTGAAATGCTAGAGTGCCGTAATGGCAGCCATCCTAAACGTGGGGTAATAATTTTGGAGCGCTAGGAGTGTCATGTCTGACAGACATCAGCGCTACACAAGAACCTACTATTACTATTATTATTATTCATGTACGGTTAGAAAAAGATAGAGAGTAAGAGAGTGTGAAATGCACAGAAATGAATAGAGACAAAAAGAGAGATAGAACAAGACACACAGAAATAGAGGGATAAAAAAGGAGAAAGAAAAGAGCTAGATTTAAAATATATAAATACAGAGAGGGAGAGGGAATTGAAAAAGGTTCCACAATACTTGACATCTAATTTTCTAATTGAATTAAGCACTTTTTAAAGAAATGATTCCAATCTAGTTCACAACACTGTATGCTCAAACATAGGGTACATTTATTCTAAATATCTGTTCAGCAGATAAACTCTGCTTCCAACATTACCAGTGCAATGAATAAAAATGCTAATATTGGAGTGTTTACGTACAGTTTATGATGAGGTTAGTTTTATTTGTAGATAGATACATGTATGATTGAGCTTATTGTTGTTATATCAATTAATATTTCTGTTCCCTCCACTTTGGCTGGTCAGTTGCATTTTTGAAGGAAGTTGAAAAGTATTGAATAGTTTTAATTTTAATTATTTCTCATGCTTTATTTAATGTCAAAGACACCACAGCTTATATTCCTGTGTTTTTTCTTATCTGTGGGGACATTTTCTTGATTTCAGACCTGGTTGTGTCAAACAATGTTAAAGCAGAGAGAGAAGAGTATCAGCCTATTGAAGCAACAGCATCAGACATGGCTCTATCAGACTATGCACATTCTCAGGCTCTGCTGCAGGTATACTTTTTATATTATATGACATAAACATGCATGAAATTCCATTTTAAGACCACTGACAAGTGACAAGAGAACAGAAATCTATAGTAGCTGCCATTAATAGCCACTTGTAATGTTATGATCATTCCTTTGTGATGTAAAGAAAGCTATCATACTAGTGATTTCATGCCCCCTTATCACCTATTTTCTTCAGGTGGAAACACAATTTGTGTTCTATTTGTCCATTTTATTTTAGCAAGCATCACAAAGGCCTGGGTAATAACTAGTTAATAATGTCTGGTGTGTCAATTAGAAGAAGTAAATGTACACTGCATTTCAAATAGGTGTTCTTTCTATCCAAAAAAATCACCCCTTCTTGCAATCCACATAGATTTAGTGATCTCATATTTCAAACACTCATAACTCCCTTATTATTGTTCCAATTTATTTCAACGTCTTGCTGTTCTGTCTGGGCTAGGAAGGTAAAGTGAGAAAAAAAATTAATATTCAAGCTGTAATAATTTCACATAACCTTTTTCTTTACAGTCTTCTGGAAGCACCCTCTTCTACCCCAGTTGCAATGCCCCTCAGAATGCTAGAGGTCTACACAGATGTTACTACCTACACTCAGAATGGAATCGCCCTGGATGATGCAATCAAAACCATAGCTGCCCTTCAAATGTACCTAGTGCAAAATGGTAATGCATTTCGATAATCTAATCATAAAATCCAAGGCAATTGCACTAAAATGTTTGTCTTTTGTAACTTCCAAATTTAGGATACACGTAGGTGAATTCACATTTTGAATTTGTCTTCTTTGTCTTTGGACATCTTATGCATTGATTGCCTCTATGGCAACTAATTATGAAGCAGTATAGCTGAAGAAAAGATTTGCTGGAGTGTCAAGTCTGACAGATATGAGCGCTATACAAGAACCCATTATTATTATTGTTATTATTATTATTATTATTACCGGTAACAATTTCTCTGTTTGCATCAATAAAATGATTTGTTACAAGCAACAACTTCATGTAGTGTTTGTGGCGGCTACCATACATATTCTTTTCTTTTGTCAGCAATTTAGTTAATTATCACTAGTTAGTTTGCGAGTAGTATTTGTTATTATTCATGGAAAATACCCTAAAGTAGGTAGAGATGGCAGCATTCAACACTAATATTGTTTGTATTTTATAAGTAATGTTTGTTTATACCAATTAGACTTTTGGATAGAGTAATCTTATTAGTTTATATGGTATCCCTCTAATGTTAAAATTATGTTTATCTTGTTGACATGGAGCAGTTCAACATAATGAAAGAGGAGTGCATGTAGATTAGAATAGATGAGTGAATAACATGTAGATCTCATTCGTCTGTATGGTTTTTCCTGAACAGGTTATTACAAGAATCTCAGGGGTTTCATCAATCAGAGGCTGCCCCCTGGAATCGATGTGTCACATCCTCCACCTTTAGCTCAAACTAGCCTTGACCTCACCTTGAGACCTCTCAAAGTCACAGGTCAACACCCAGCCTTCAAGGGTCAAAGGTTAGTTTCCAGGAAAGTGAAATTGAGGTTCAGTGCTTGATGAAATACTATACAGTTCTGCACTCTTTTTACTTAAGTTAAATGCTAGTAAAATACAGAGAAATCATACAATACTTGAGAGTCATTATCTCTTGTTCTTTTCAATGTAACTGCATTGTATTACTGTTTTCATGACATACTGCCTTCATTATAAACTTGTTTTGCCCCCG
Source organism: Mesocentrotus franciscanus (assembly GCA_037976565.1). Taxonomy (NCBI): domain Eukaryota; kingdom Metazoa; phylum Echinodermata; class Echinoidea; order Camarodonta; family Strongylocentrotidae; genus Mesocentrotus; species Mesocentrotus franciscanus. Next base: position 12,232,592 of record CP137674.1, on the reverse strand, counting down.
CCCCTGTTTTCTCTTTTGCCTGGAGCTCCACAAAACAGAACAATAAAATGATAGATGCAAGAGATGGACTAGCAACATTTCATAATTTGTGTAGGTACATATTTGTAACACTTGGTAACTGCAAAAAGTTTAGTATCAAATACTTTCTGAATTTGATTGAAATATAGAACCATAGTGCTAAATTTTGATGTAGCTGTTTTTTTAAACTGTAGATTATACTAGGCTTGTGATTTATTTAATTTCAAACTTCAAACCATTTTCATTTCTCTATGTAGAAATATAGCCTTGTGTTCTCTGTGCCAAGAACTGCTGTGCCGGCAGTCTACTGATCAAATCAGTGAGTTCCTTATACCTGCACTGGCCCAGAGGGAGGGTGGTATACCGCCAGAACAGCTCCTTGCAGCCCTCCTACCATCACTGACTGATGGCACAGATGAACATAACATACAGTTAGGGGTGGAGCCATCGCCATGGTTACTGTATGCTGTGATGACCATAGTGGGGCCTTATGTTGGTGAGTGTCATAGAAATGAGTATTCATAGGCTTCTACTAGTTAAACATAATTCTCTGTGTTTCATACTTGTGTACATTCAAAGCAATTTAAGTCTTAGTGATAACCCATAAATTATCTCCAATCACCCTAGCCAGCACATGTGACAGGTAATATTCAAGATAAAAAATCCTGCTCATGTGTTTCAATGCAAAAGTAGTTAGGATTTCCAAATTTAATTCATATATTGAGATATAGAGATGTGTAAGATGTCATCATGATTGATGCATTGTGGGAATGGCTCCGTGCCAGAAAATGGAATGAAATGAGGGCCCAGCCCTTGTCTGGCTACCCTTTTGCCCTTTAAAAAAAAGAAAGACTTGCATAAGTTTAAAAACATGTTGATATATTTGTCCTCTTGCAGATCAGTTTCCTTCAGACCTTGTGATCCGATACCTACTTCTTCTTAAGATTCTCTTACCCACGTTGCCTAGCGCTGAGAGACTTTATCATATGCTTGCTGCTGATGAAGATTCTGACATGGAGGAAGATGTAGAGAGAGATATCGGAGAGGTAGGTACCATCAAACTATTATTTTGAGATGTGTAATTTTTTGTTGAGCTTAATTGCAAGCATATTTTGCTGTTCCCCCTCTTTATGTGGCATGGTTGCTTACCTGTGATAAATGTTTGCATGATATAGGCTGAAGTAGCCTAGGCCCACCTGTGTGAGATATATGGAACCCCTTGATTCTGTTGTACAGAGAATCTTTGCTTGATGGTTCAACCAGTCCTTTGGAATCAGGATATGCCTAGTTCAATTTGCAAATGAGTTCATTATACCATCTCTCCGCGCTCTTGTTGATGCTGTATGCATCTATGATAGATATATAAGCATCCTCAACAAGAGCCGGAGAGGTCCTCTAATGAATGATTGAAAACATGCATCATTTGTTTTATACAACAAAACTCCTAGATCCTTGTTATTTGATGTATAAAGAATTCATTTTAAGATTGTTTTGTGTCATTATCGCTGACAAATAAACCCCAAGTTTAATAGTCTTACTTTAGCGCACACATAGATATAAGTGCAAGTACCTACACATGTCAATGCGCAGTGCTAGTGCTAGGGATGCAGATGCATAGTAGTGGGCTCTCATGGGAATTCCACACAAGTCACAATGTTTAGCCAATAACAGGTGTTGTCAATCACCAGGATTAGCCTTCAGTTTTATGACCAACAGGCCTTATGTAATGCTCTGCATTTTCCACCAATTGCCCCATATTGAATAGTCATTTTCTTACACTCCCCTCACCTGAAGACTATGCGAAAGACTAAGGGGTATTTCTTGATGGGACCACAGGTTTGCTGTGTGCGAGACTCATACACCCATTAATGGTATTTCCACCAAGTCTGGTGTTGGCGAATTATGACCTTCTATACGTGGAAACTGACTACCATCTCCCTTTAACCCACACACAGTATAATCGTATTAAGCTCTGTCGGCATCACATACTTGAAACTCAGAACTGGAAGCTATTGCATGCTCTTTCATGAAAAAACATGATTGTCTCAGTGAATGAATCACATGTGACTGTGTTTGACCATTGATTTGATTAAGACTAGTATAGGAGTGAGTTGTATGATATAAAATTATTAAGCTTCTCGGGTAAGATATCTTACCTCATTTTCATAGCCTCGTCCGTTGGATAGGAGTGAAAACACAAGTTGCATTGTCTTGTATTTGTGGATTTAGTCTTGTCTGTTCCACCAAGAATAAATTGTCTTTCAAGTGAAAAATATCTTTCACTGGAAGAAACTTCACTAGACATTTACATATTTCTTATATTAAAATGAAAACAGACACTAGCAGTTCTTAGTCCATTCGACATACATGTACATGGTACATTATACATTATTTGCATTGTTTAGTGGAATTTGCCAGCCATTTTACATATGGCATTAAGATCCCAATGAAAATAAAGATGAAATGCCACTCTTGTCTCTCTCATTACAGTTTGGTAGCGCTTCCACTATCTCAGAAATACGTGAGCAGTGCGTAAGACAGGTCAACTCTCCAGCTCATGTCCAATGTCTCATCGCGACGACAACGCATGGCAATGTGGCAGCCTTGACGGCGCTGTGTACCTTATGTCATTCGCTGATGGTGGATCACAAGCTCCATGTACCCAGGACTAGGTAACAGCATACAATGCACTACAAAGTGCTACATAATAGTAGTTAGTAGTAGTGGTATTACAATGAATTTGTTATGTTTATTGTGAATTGGATGTATTTTGTTTGTGCTTCATATCAACCTTTCTGTTTTTCTACATGAAGCTTGCTATTTGCTTTACAGCTTGGGCTTTAGATCATACTTTTGTCGAACTCAGTGTTTCACAGTTTGATAAGGATTACAAAAAAAATCATCTCCCACACATAAGAATTGGAAACTTAAATAATTAAGCTATGTTTCCCCCCTTTGAATGGATATATGTAGTTTTCTTTGTTTGCATGGTGGCATTTACTATTGCCTGTCTATTTTTTTTAATTCCTAGATTACTGTACTCTCTCGCAATTAACAAGTCATTCTTGAGGCATCTCTGGATTACATTGAAGAGTGTTTCATCAGTATCAGTAACAGGGTGAGTACATTTCACTATTTTGTTGAGTAATACACATAGGACTGAATTTTGGTCCCAATATATTACTCATTGTATTGATAATAACCATTTCTAGACTTATTTCTATACACACTTTATGATGTTATTCAAGCACATGTTTTGTTACTGATAACCTTGGTATATTGAGGGTTATTTTAATTCATAATACATGCATTTGTTGAATGGTTTGGATTGAGTGCACCTTGTTATGGGGTAGATTTTCTTAATTTACTTTCCATTCATTGCTGATGCCATTAGAGGTGACATTTTATCTACAACTGTTACTTTGGACCCAAGTGTAGCAAAAGGCCTGTAACAGGAACAAATTAATTGAGTGCTTTGAGGAATGTAATGGCGGTGTACTGTAAATGCTGAAGCACCATAATTAGTACCTCTTCGTGGAGAATACAAGTGTTAAAAAAGCTTTCAATCGATGATATACATTTAACAACTAAATTATTCATACCCCTTGTAAATATGATGTTTTTGTGTTTTTTGTAACTCAAGAATGAAAGGTTGACTGGTTGTATTAGGTCTTTGTTGAATACATTTAGATGTAAGTTTTAATAATTATGTTGCATTCTCAAAAAAAATCAGGACAAGTCAATTTTCACATACTTAAAAAAGGACAAAAACTTGGTAAGGGTATGAATAATTTAGTTGTTAACTGTACATAAACCTGATTGACCCTGTACTGGTTATCAACAGACGAAAGGATTCCAACATCTCCTTCTCATTCTCTTTTTGATCACAGGGCCCACATCCCCTTGCTGCAGACGATATCAAGAGGAATAGATCTTCCATCAAGTGACATCAATCGTATCATCCCTCTTCTCTCTGTCTTCTGCTCTCTCTTTGGTCATCTTCTCATGTCTCTCCATGACTCAGAGTTCTATGGTGATGATGCAGGTACAACTTCAAACCATGTCAACCATTTTATTAATATTGTTAAGCTACATACTTTCAGATATCAAGAAAGAGCCACACTTAATTGACACACTCATTATGAATTTCTGGCTCACAATTATGCAAGAAAAATTTGGTAAGGTGAACATATTAACTATTAAAGAATTGTGTAATGTAATAATGGTGATATAATAGTGTTGTAACTAACCCAGAGAAACCTCATTGTATTATTACTGCTCTTGCTTACGGTCCTGAAATCTTTTTGAAATGCATTTAATAAACTATAAATGTTACTACACTTTAATTATTGGCTGTATTTACTAATGATCAAGTATTGCTATGTTTTCTTGATTTCCAGAAAAATATGTTCAATTATAGTTGATGACCAATACAGACATATTTAATTTTGAACATTAAATCTAGACATGAATAAAGGATAGTCCTTAATTGGTATACTGTATCTTGTTTGGTTAAATGATTGCAAATGTAGAGATATCATGATGCAGTCATCTTCCTGACTCCATAGCTGTCCCAGATACATATTAATAATAGTAAAACTCAGCGTTTATATAGCATATATACTTATACTGCACCTCATCATGGCTAAAACCGGGGGGATAATATGATTGCAGGGCCCTCAGTGAGAACAGTATTAATACTGATGAGGCTACCCTGGATGAACAAGACATATTATGTACCTCATACATAGATTGTCATTCACTGATTGGTCAAAACTATATCATATGACAAGGAGCATTTCGATCTATCATTGCGTCAGAGGGTTTGATAGTACTATCAAACCCTACTATCAAACCCTGTGATAGGACTCCTAACCCCTCCGCGACTTTTGCACACACAAATGCCTCCAGCGCGCAACTTGCGCGGTGTCAGTTAGCTAGGGCGCTCACGCATTGCAATTTACGCGGAGCCGCAGTGACTGCAGTACGTGTATGAGCGCCAGCTAAACATATTTACATCCTTCTATGTTTCATTTGGTCTACTTGTATAAATCCCCCACACAGGTATTAAATTAAACTGTTGTGGATGAATGAAACATTGAATGATGTAAATATGACCTACAGCTAGACCTATTCATGAATCAATGAAAAGGATGAGGTATATAAAACAAATATGGACTGCTCTGTAATCGGATGGTGGTTAAAACTATCACTCCCTCGGTGGTGTTCATACCGGCCCTTCTATCACCCCCTCGGCTTCGCCTCGGGGGTGATAGAAGGGCAGGTATGAACAGCACCTTGGGAGTGATAATTTCCACCATCATCCTCATGAGCAGTCAATATTTGTATACTATTATCATTATTTTTATTATCACTTCCAATTAATCTATTTGAAATTCCAGATTCAAACCGGAACAGTCTTATGCCATTCACCCGTGAGGAGCTGGTGCACATGAGCATGGCTTTACGTAATACCGGCTTGGGAATGGTGGAACTAGCCTACCCTGAGACTACCCCATCGGTCACTTCAGACTACTCCCTAGCTATGGCCAGCATAGGGGTCAGACAGAGGGTTGATCCTAAGAAAGCAGAGAAAGTCATGGCAACATGGCTTCATGTCTTCAAGGTACCTACCTCTAGATCTATTTCAAGATAATAATGTTGATATTTCTTTTTGTTTCCATTGACTTTTATTCAAATAATAGACTTCATTAATTACATACTACCTAATGGATACACGTATAGCTCATAATCACTCTAATACTGCAGTTCCTGACATTAAAATTGACATAGGCCTCGGTAATAAGGGTACTGAGGCAAATTGTATGTGGAAAATAATTCTCTGTAGACAGTGCTTTATCAATGGTTATGAAATTCTATGTGGGTGCCACAAAAATAGTGCTTTTACACTGGTCAAAATAGAGATGTATAGAGGTCAGAATGCTGTTTGTATGCCAATTGTTAGTGCACCTGTACCTGACTTGATTGTCATCACATTATGTTTGATCTAAACTAGGACACGTCTTCTGTTATTGTTTACGATATATCTATTCTTTTATTTTTTGCTCTCTTTCTTTTTCTACAACAGGTTACAACTCAACTAATCAAGCAGCTCCATTCTCGTGATATCAGGCGGCCATTCTGTCCACTCAACCATTGGCTGGCTCCAAATGTCCATGTCTTTGCTGAAAGGGTATTGTACTCATGATTCAATGCCTTATGTGTACGAGCTAGAAAGGAATATTCTGATTGTATTTTTGTATTCAAGTTGAGTGTCCAGTATCAAAATAAGGCTGATGTTTTCTGTTGTAGAGGTGTCATGGTATATTGTAATGTATCAAATAGCTGAGGTACCAAACCCATGTCATGGCTCTGTATACCTACTACAGACAGGCATGCCATGTAAATCGTATTGCCCCTCTAGATCCAGGTGAAGTTAATTGGTAATCCTTTCTGTAATCTGTTCTGTAAAGTGCATGGAGACTTGCAATTATGCTTATTTGTTATGGGCAAAACAAAAACGTTTAATTATTATTATTATTATTATCATCATCATCATTAACCAATGAGAAGAAATCTTTAAGGTTAACTGCCTAATCCTATATTCCTTGTATTAGTAATGGCCATAACCCATGCACCTGAAAATTGGTTCATTAGATAGTTAGGCATTGTTGTATTATAATCAAATTTAGTGCAGCATTTAATGTACCCTGTAATATACCAGTGGCAGAAGTTTGTTGAAGTTTATATACCACCAGAATTGTAGGAAATAAGTTCATAGTCAGTTAACCATTCAAATATGGAATGTAATCAACAGTGTAATGACTTACATGTATTTATCTTCACTGTTGATAGTCTCGAGGTGTCAGAGGTCATGGAGGTAGAATGTACCGGCCCAGGAGACTGCAGTTCTTGGCTCAACCAAACCTAGAGGATGAGGAAGGTCCGCCTCCATCCACCCACATGGCTAGACGTCTGGTAATCCTAGCTGAGATGCCCTTTGTGATCCCCTTTGAAGAGAGAGTCCAGGTATTGGTCACACTTTGTTCATTCTTGGAAGCTCTACTTTCTATTTGGGGTCATTTTATGACATTGTCCCTCACTTATAAGATTATCTCCTGATTCCTGACAAGAGATGAGTGTTAGGTTACCAGAAAAATGCAGGTGATAAACAAGTCCTCCAATCAATTGCAAAGTTACAGTTGCTTTTAAGGAAGTTGTGGTTAATTTCTCACTCACATCGAGTTGCGATCAATTTGTATCAATTGCAGAATTGTTTGTAATAGGGTGCTACCTTTAATTTGATGAACTCCAGCTATAGTGAATTTTGTATGAAGCAATCATGCACTGGATATTTGTTATGCATAGTTTTTAATGCCAGGTTACTTGGGGGGGGGGGAATGACTAGCACAGATATATAGTAATTTTCTTTATGCTCGTAAGTGTCTTTTTGTCATCTGCAATTCCTGCATAATCCAAAACATTCCAATGTTACAGGTATCTATACGTGATTAAGGGGTCTGTTTGGTTTAAAGATGGTTCTCTTGTATAGGTGTTTTTTCTTCAATGTGCCATGTTTACACTGCTGAATGTCACTTTCTTCTAGGTATTTCGAGACTGGGTTTTGGCTGACAAGCAAGACTCACAGGGGGAGTTTGCTGGTTTCTTACCAGGCAAATCTATCGACATCATCATCAGGAGAAACTACATCTATGAAGATGCTTATGACAGACTCAGACCAGAGAATGGTGAGTTTTGTCCTTGATTTAATGTCCTTTTTGGAGAAATTTCTATGAAGATGAAATAGTTTGTGGACCTCCTGAATCCTGAATACTAAGCATGAGAATGCTAGGGTTAAAACACTTTTGAGAATGTAAATGAAAATAAAACTGTCTCTGAGATGATTAATCGTTAAAAAGATTGTTTTCACTGGGTGTGGGGGGATGGAGGAAGGGATGTAACTGTGACCAAGATATTAAATCTATTAATCATGTTGTTTTGTGGTTTGAGATTGTAACCTTATTTTACCTGAGTGCATAAACTGAAAGGAGTATCCTTACCGTACTGTTTGTTCCTTATCTGGAAAATGCTACTTCAAATATCAAATAATGATTTTATTTCTCATGCAAAACATAATACAATAAATACGTATATTAAAAAAATATACAATGAAACGACAAATATAATAGAAATAGCACGAAAAAGGTTGAACTAACTAGAAGCTGAGCTTGTTGAAGTGTTAGTTCCTCAGATGCTGTTTTACAATATATCTTGAACAAAGTATACTTAGAAAATCAATAAATAAAACAAATATGTAGCAAAGAAATTATGAATTTAGGGGGGAAAATAAAGAATAAAATAGAGGAAAATAGTAGAAGTCAAAAAGAAAGAAAGATTAAAAAAAGAGGAAAATGAATGATTGCAAAAGCTCTAGAAAAAGGAGGTTAAATCAGTAGAATGGGGGAAAAGGGATTGAGTCGATTTGCTGTCACATGATTAGCATATTATGATTGTCCAAGGCTTGTGAAGCACACTGCTTTGTTTACATGTATATTGAGGAATGTACACATGGATTCAAATTGTTTACTATTTCTATTCAGAACCTGATTTCCGTAAAAAGCTTCGGGTGACTCTGAAGAATGCGCAGGGCCTAGACGAGGCTGGAATCGATGGTGGAGGCGTGACCAGAGAATTCCTTTCTCAGCTCCTGATGACAGCCTTTGACCCCAACAGAGGTTTTTTCAGGACAACAACAGATGAACTGCTCTATCCTAACCCACAGTCGGCCATGCTGATGGAAGACTTCACCAAGCATTATTACTTTATTGGCAGGATACTAGGAAAGGTCTGTATCTCAAATTTGCAAGTTTGCAGTTTGGTGTTGTAGAATCTATCGTGTTTAATAGGTTAAAATGACCAATTTCCTCAGTTCAACAACCATATTGCCCAGTTTGAACCCCATTGGTATGCTGCAGTGTCAGAGGCATTTCACCATTGGGTTTCCATCCATCTGTTCTTGTGGGAGATGACTTCTGTGTCAGTGTATTCATGAAGATTCTTTGATTTCAAGATACCAGTTCATCAGTGAAGTTGCTGTATTTACATATGTTTATGTCAATATGCAAGCATGAGGCAAGTCATTTGGAGGGTGAATGGGACAAAGATTATGGGTTTCATGTATTGTAAATCATGTAAATGTATTAGCAATAGCATGCAGCATGTGAGGAATTTTGCTAAAATACAATTTCAGTTTAATTATGCAAGATGAAAAGATGTAATAGATAGTTAAGAGCATAAAGGTTTATATGTACTGTCTGGATTATCAAAATTTATAAGTAAGACAATGTTGGCAAGTCATACTTATCTACTCTTTTTTCCTGCAGATTTTGTATGAGAACCTGTTGGTAGAGATCCCCTTTGCAAGTTTCTTTCTCTCCAAGATTCTGAGCAGACATACCAATGTAGACATCCATCATTTAGCTTCCCTTGATCCTCTTATGTACAAGTAAGTACACTCTATTGTAATACAAGATTTACCTAAATAGATGGAACAGTATGCATTGATCAGGAGTTAAGTCAAACAAGATGTTGTGATGAATAGACCTTAAACCATCGCCTATCAAAATTTATGTTATATATTCAATTCTTAATACACGTAGTTAACTTTGTGTATCAACTCTTAATTATTAACTGCATGTATCATTGGTAGGATGTTGATTCATGTGGGAAAATTATATTTCTTTATTTCAGGCTTCCATGCTTACAATACAAGATTGACATAAATCTGTTTTAAAAGACCACTCAGGGGAGACATGAAAAGTCCTGACAAGCAGATGGTCTTTATGTTCATGTTATTTTGAGACACGTTTCAATGAGTAACACTGTTTTGGGCAGACCCCAAATGATTTTGTTCTTGGTAGACAGTTGGTCCTTTTAAGTTAGTCCTTCTTTGATTGCTAAAGCTAGTTTCACTGTATGTATAACAATTCTGCATACTTGACTCCTCTCTTCTGAGGGTTTTGAGAGAGTTGTCAGATTATCATATCATGAATTCCTTTGAGAATAACCAGCTAATGGAACAGTGATTTAATATTTGTCCATTGTGTATCTCTTCTTGCCTTCCAGGAATCTACTGTTTCTAAAGGACTACAGGGGAGATATCTCTGACCTTGGATTGACCTTCACAGTCATGGACAATGACTTTGGAGAAGCACAGGTACTGATATATACAGAAATTGTTTAATTCATCAAAGATAAGGTTTAGGTTAAGATTTAGATGTGGGGGTGTAGTTAGGTGTTACATGGCACAGTTTGTAGTGTTAGGTTCAGGGTTGAAATCAGCAATTAGAATAGTTTTAGAATAATAATAATAATTTTTGATATTTATATAGAACACATATCCACCATGTAAGGTGCTCAAGGCACTCTAATATTACCCTGGCTCTACTAGGCAACAGTTTCAGCATTCAAGGAATTCCTTCCTGCCGGTACCCATTTAATACCTGGGTGGAGAGTGGCAAATGTAGATTAATATCTTGCCAAAGGACATTAGTGTCGTAGTGGGAAATAGACCACAGAGCAATCATCTTTCTCTGTTACAATTCATGCCCTAAAACTAAAAGGTTAAATTGTATGTTTAACCCTTGGTGCATGGGGAAAGTCAGGAGTAGCTACTAATACTGTTGTTAGGTGCTATGATGATGCAATGCTGTCATAGTGGATACAGGTCAAATGATGGATTCTCTTTATCTGCCTCTCTCTGTCTCTCTCTGTCTCTCTCTGTCTCTCTCTGTCTATCTTTCTCTATTTCTCTCTTTCTCTCTTTCTCTCTTTCTCTCTTTCTCTCTTTCTCTCTTTTCTATAGCTCCATGATCTGAAGCCTGGTGGTTTTGATATTCCAGTCACAGCCTCTAACAGGATAGAATACATCCATCTCATGGCTGACTTTAGGCTCAACAAACAGGTATGTGTCTGATAACTTTTCAGTTAATATTACAAATTTTCTTTCTTTATAAAATTTCCTGCAAGAAAATTTATGTTTTTTTTTTATTGAATTGATTTGAATTTAAAGCATGTTAATTTAAGCCTGTTATGAATGAACACTGATTTTTGCCCCTTGTCTTTACTGCACCATCTGCCACTTTGATTCAATTCAATGCAATTTAATTCAGTTCAGTTCCGTTCATTTCAATACCTTTCAATTTTGTTCTTCAAACAACATACATAAACAGTAGAGCAACATGTACATAAAAATGGTACAAACATATTACATTAAAATAAGATTATGAGAGTTAGGGGCCAACATAAATGGGCAAATAGCTTTATGATAGAGGTCAGGCACACAAATAAAGACACAATTGGCATATTAGAAAATACTCTTTTGCTGTTTTAATAAAAACAAAAAGTATCAAATTAGTGCAGTGTCAATGTAGAATCACATACAATAATAACACAATAAAGAAATACATATAGAATGAAAGTGTTAATCTGGATAGTATTGTAGTTTGGGATTGATTTTTGCCTGGTTTCTGGTCTATTATGGTTGCAATGCAGGTGATCTTCTTTTATATCCTCTTTGCATCAATGTGCATCACTGGTCATAGTTATCTTGAGTAAACAGTCTTGGAGCTCATCCTATAAAAAAGTGCATTCTGATTTGGCAGGTTTTAAGAAATATATCAAAAGTGTAGGATATCAATATTTTAATTCATTTTATTGTTATTGTGATGAATTACACAAAAAAGCATGGATAACAGTCGGCTGTTTAAAATCCGATTTGAAACATGATTTTAGTACGTTACAAGTTAATAAATGAATAAGGCAGGATCTGTATGAACATATCAGGAAGATGCAAGTCATTTAATTTAATCATTATTGGGTGGTATTCCAATAGCGCGTACTAAGTTAAGCCTGGCTCAACTTAGTCCACACTTTTATGGAGTGCTTGTTGCCAACTCATTTATCCTGTACAGATTATTTAAATCCTGCAATGAAAAGTGTCCAAAAAATTAATTTTGCAAGGAAATGAGAAGAAAAAGATAATATGAGTATGAACTGAATTTCGATAAAGTCTTTGGTCGACTATCTTTGTCATGAATATTGAAGGAGGAAGATGAAACCTAGCATTCCATAGAAGTGTGAATTAAAATTCTTGTTTAGTCTGGACTTAGTCCCGGCTTAGCTTATGAGAAATATCCTTATTACTGTTCCATCTTTATTATGCAATCTCTTTCTCCTGTCAACATCCCAACTTCTTCCTTCTTAGATCCGGCCTCACATCCTCGCCTTCCGTCAGGGCCTCTCCGATGTCATTGACCTGGAGTGGCTCCGCATGTTCAATCACCAGGAGCTTCAGGTGCTCATATCTGGTGCCTCGATGCCAATCGATGTTGAAGACCTCCGCCAGCACACCAACTACTCTGGGGGTTACAAGGATGACAGCCCCGTCATCGGGAACTTCTGGCGAGTGGTGGAGGGGCTTACGAATGCTCAACGGAGGCATCTGCTCAAGTTTGTGACAAGCTGCTCCAGACCACCTCTTCTAGGCTTCAAGGTTGGTAAAATACATACAATTAGGTATTACCTGTATAGAAAGGCCACCTGCCTTTATAGACCACACTTTATCCTTCCCTTGAGCAATGTGTCTTGTTGAAATATGTGTTACAGGGAGCTATAAACAGCACCTTTCTTCATTCCTTGGAGTATTTTTGACATGCAGGTTTGGCAGTAGTTTCATCCACATTGCTTACAGAGAACAAAACAAATACATAATCTGTACATAGTCTGATATTCTACTACCCCCTCCCCTTGTGAAAATTATTCTTGACTTCTGCTTAGAAATGCCCCCCTGTCTGTTGTTGGTGCATTACTGAACCTTTCTTATAATAGCCTTTTATCGTTTCTATGGGCTGTCTTACAAAGTAGGTTTGGTTGTTAGTGAGTAGTGGATAATTTGTTTAATTTATAATACCATGAATATTCTGTGAGAAAGAATACGCCTCTTTTCCTGAAAATGGTCAACTAGATCAATGTTCCATTGTGAATGCTGTTTTTTTCTTAAGAACCTAAAAGTATGATTTATTGTGTTTGTGATCTGACAAAGATATCACTTGTACATTATTCCAGTCATTCTCTCTCTTTATTTGTTTTTCATCCTCCCATAGGAACTCTACCCAGCATTCTGCATTCACCATGGTGGTAGTGAGCTTGACAGGCTACCCACAGCTAGCACCTGTATGAACCTCCTCAAGTTACCCGAGTTCAGTGATGAGGAGACCCTAAGAGAAAAACTACTGTATGCCATTGAATCAGGAGCTGGCTTCGAGCTGAGCTGAGTGCAAAAAGGATGTATATTTGTGACAAATACCAGACATGTGTATTTATACCTCTTCAAGCTACTGGAGCTTGTTGAAGAGGAAAACCTGAGAGAGAAACTGCTCTATGCTATTGAATCAGGAGCTGGCTTTGAGCTGGGCTGAGAGCAAAAAATAACTGTATGTTCATAGAGCATAGCAAACAGATGTGTTTGGACCTCCTCAAACTACCAGAGTTCAGCGATGAGGAGACTCTGAGAGACAACTGCTCTATGCCATTGAATCAGGAGCTGGACTTGTGCTGAGTTGAGTGCAAAGAGGACTTTTATTCATGGCAACTAGCAGACAGATAGGTACAGAAGAGAATACAGGGGTATGAGAGCTGCTTTATTCAACCAAGCAAGGTCATGCTTGGCCAAATATCTATATGATGGAGAGAATATATAGAGAGGAAAGATGCTATATGCCCTCAGAAGAAGAAAAACCAGTGGCATTTAGGGGAGATGAGTAGACTTTGAATGAAACTTCATGGAAAATAGTTTCTATAGAGAGATACTAGATATGTTTAAAGGAGGGTGCAGGATGAGGAAATCTTCTCTGTGTGATCAAAGTGAGGTGTGGGATAGCGAGGAGAAGTAGAACTATTTCTATGTCATTTATACCAAATATGTATATACAGTGTATAAAAGAGAAAGTGCAACAGAAAATCTGTTTAATGCTATTGAATCTAGGCATGGCATGAGCTAGAAGCTGGAAGGGTGTTGACTCATTCTTGTTCAGCATTAACTAAACACCCTTCTGACTCTCAGCTATCATGTTTATGCCTATGTTTATAATTATTGTATGTAACACCAATGCAAAACAAATTTCTGTATTATGATATACAGACAATAAATATTTGAATATTGAATATTGTATCTTTACAGGATCTCATAGCATAAGAAGATATTTATAGTATCTATGATAATTAAGAGAGAAAATATCCAATATGTCTCCCGATTCGAATGAAATATGATACTGAATTAAAAGAACATGGTAATGTGTAAAGAGTTGTGCTAAAATATAGTTTGATTTCCTGCTTCCCGAAGAATACTTAGCATTGTCATTTCTTTTAAATTTATATTTTTATGATATTTATATCTCTCGTTTGACTCCATGTAGTTTTCTTGCACCTTTTTTTCATTGCATCTGATAGTAGTAATATATCAATAAACATTTATGATTGTATATGTGGATGTTTAGTTCCTTATAAAAGAAGAAATGTCATACAAATTTAAGGAAGTTTAATTTACAAGAGCCTTTAGAGTTGATTGGTATCAGATTTCTGAAAGTCCCCCAAATCTAGGCTATGAGTATGATCTATATTTTGAGCATGACATTCTTTGGCCAACATGCTCTTAGCCCAAGGGTGCCCATTGTCATTCAAAATTCTGATTTTTTTTTTCTTCATTTTTTTCATTGTATCACTTAATATGTAATTTTTTCCTTTTGCAAAGAATTCCTGAAATTCACCAAATCTAAGTTATGCCCTATATTTTTAACATGATGTGCTTTGCTCTTAGCCCAAGGGTGTCCCTTATGCCTCAGTCACACCTTTGCGTACTTGGCTTGCGTATTGCTGCATATATATGGCAAGCCGTTTTAACATTTATTCCTCTTTCTTGATATCAAGAAATGAATTCTTGATGTCAAGAATTGAATTCTTGATGTCAAGAATTGAATTCTTGATATCAAGAATTATTATTCAAAAGTCTGGGTTTTTATTTTTCCCTCTTATTTTCCCTCTTGTGAAGAATTCCTAAAGTTCCCCAAATCTAGGTTATGGCCTACCGTATATACTGAGCATGGTGTGCTTTGGCCAACACTCAATTCAATCCAGTTAAGGCACATTTAGCCCAATGATGCCTATTATCGTTCAAAAGACTGAATTACTCGCGTTATATCACTTGGATGTGTTTTTTTCGTCCTCATTCTTCCTCATTTTGGCCAATGTCTGTATACAAGCTAGCAGTACCCCTGGCCTCTACTGGCAAGGTCTATTGTCAATAACCAACCATCTGTAGCCCATCCAGGGAGCAATATTCTGAGCATGAATATTAGCACGACCAAACTGAAAAGATACTCTCCAAATTATGATGAACTACATAAAGTTATCTCTATTATTATTTTTTTTGCAATAAGACATCGTGTAATCGGAATCTAGTACCAGTGGCGGATCCAGGGGGGCCCGGGATCATTTTTTTTTCGGGTGCCATTTTTTTTTTTTTGCTCACTACCCCCAACTGAGCGAAAATCGACCAGCACGATTTTCAAATTTTCGCACGAAGTGGGCCCCTTTTTAGGCCCCCTCCCTTGGCCCCCTCCCTTGCCGCCGGCTGGATCCGCCCCTGTCTAGTACTGCCTATGTATACTTCTAATATGTTACATTTTATTAAAAGTAAGCCTTGTAAAACCCAATGGCAGTGTCTTCATTTGATTAAAAACATGGCCATGTAGTATCAAATTGACACAGTTGTAAAATTTGATGCCAATACCTTGATGAAAATTGTAATTAGTTGAAATTATTAATTGGACTAGTAGATCTTGTCAACTATTACAATATTTGTATTGCAAGCATTGAGTTTAAAACAGAAGATGATCCAATATTAAAGAATTTTGTCATCACATATGTATTTATTATGTTCTTGTTTAGTAATTCTCATTGTTCTTGCACATATGAGTAAATAATTTCAGTATGGAGCCCTTGTTATAAACACAACTTTATTTCTGAGGTAATTTTTTCAAAGGGGACTTCTAAAACTTAATTTTGTAAGCGCTCCTATCCACCGGGCAACAGTGCTCAAGGCACTCCATCAATACTTGATTGTTATTTAGTATGTTTTAGTGTGTATCACTAGTGTAAAGATACTTAAATCCGTGGTTAATAATTTTTTGGATGATTCATACCCCAGTTAATCAGTTTTTGTTTTCTATTTCTTTTCAGTACTTTTGTTGGTGTTTGCTATGCTGTAATTCTATTTACATATTATTTTCTTCTTATTTATGAAAGATGGATGCACAATGGAATGATGTTTGTTATATTTGTATTGTTTACTGTATTAAATACAAACATCGTTATTTAATTGACATTATGTACAAGCAGTGCTTTGTTTTCTGCCTTTAATATGGATGAGAGCATGTAACCCCTTCTGTGGCGTGGGTAGAAAATCTTGGGGTAATTGTCGCAGGAGCAACGTTAATGTCAGGTCACATCATCACCACCCCCACCACCACCATCATAAACAATCACTACTACCATGACCAACTTCATCATCATTATTCAACACCACTGTTATCAATGTCCTTAATGTCATCAGTGACGTCAACATATCATGATAACCACCCTAATTATTTTAAACTCCATACCCCTCATCCTCCATGTGCAATAACCTTCATGATATAACTGGAAATAATAAAATAGAAAAATGATTCTACATGAAAGAGTAGATTGCAAATAATTCACAACATAATTTTGACAACATAAAATTTTCTTTTTAGGCTTACAAATTAGCATTCATACAATATTCTTTGAGTGTACAAGATGGTTTATTATCTTCCCAAAATTCACATAAATTGTAAAAAAGGACAACCAATATGCTAACTTTTCAGTACAGAGCACTAACCGGTAATTGACTTAAATATGAAATATTGATCGCCATGGTCTTTGTTCATACAATGAATAATGCTACTTTTGACAATTTCAAATTAATCCCTTATGTGATATCATACACTGGGAAGAGCAGGAACATAGTGCAAAGTGCATTGTGTTCAGAAAGTGTTTGTGCATTGTCAGAAAACATTCAAAATATATTACAGTTTACTGTATTTTCCAGTAAAAAATTGCTACAATTCAAAAATAAATCTGTTATGCCTGAAAGATAATGCACTAGCTAGCAAATGTAATGTGATTTGTTAACCAAGGATTCACCCACCACATCCTTGCAATTATAGTGGAACGTAATATTTTGAAAGAAATAAGTGCGCAGTGATAAGTATCATATGGCCGTATTTGTAGTCAACAACAAAAAAGAAAAAAATTAAAACAAGAAAAATAAGTAGGGATTACTATAAATTTTAACTTTTTGTGACATCCCGTGGCAAGATTATTTGAAGATAAATATTAACTGACATGTACTGACCCTAGAACTTTAGGTTTAATAAACAAAACAGTATCACCCTAATTCAAACACCCATTTTATAATCACAAATATAGTATATTTGAACCAATGTATATATAACATGCAGCATATTTCAAGGTACTTTTGAAATGAAAAGTATAATTAACTATGGTACTGACAATGAAATTTATAACAGTGTACTGATTACATCATTCTGCATGAATACCGGCCTACTACCATAGTACATGTACTGTATACAGTTACAGTAAGTTAACCAAACAAAAACACTAAAATGAAACACCAGTATTAAATATATCACAATAATTGCATTATCTGCACATAAAAGAAAGCTCCACTAGAAATCTAGGGCCCTTGTTAGCTTTTGGAAAAATTGAGAATGAACATTTAAGACATACTAGCCTAGTTACCAATTACCAAATTGCTAACTTGGCAGGCAAACGAACTTGTTTATTTATTCATTCATTCATCTACAGTGCATGTACTTGTTTATTTAATATTTATCTATTTATTCAAATCATTCTCAGCCTGCGAGTCAAACTGTAGATTTTACAAAGATTTGTACAAAAGTAGAATGAATCACACAGTGAAAGACATGGTACTATACTACATAATGTATGTTGTGCACATCTGGGTAAATAATTATCACTTTTGGAATAGTTCTACCAAATCTCCTACGCAAGACTTCAAAACTACAAGATCAAATAGTCCATTAATTATTGCAGGTAATATCAGATGACACAGCTACAAATATACACCACAGTCTTCATGCTAATCTCCATGTACACATGTATGCTATACATATTAAACATTGTTATTCCATATCCTACATACATGTACAGAATAAATAGGAGGAATTGTATCAAACGGGTGAATCAAAATGTCATCTAGAAAATCTGTCAATGAAAAATAAAATTTGATCATTTTAGGAGTACTGGAAATGAAAGACAGCACTTGGTTCAAGTACAAAAACAGTTAAAAATGCATCTAGACACTTCAATGACCATTCTACCACATCTCAGTGATCAAAATTCTAGATTTCAAAACCACACAATTTGCATTGTATATATTTCAAATATATAAAAGAAAAAAGACAGTACTGTACATGTACATCTACTTGAGGCATTGGCTTCTGTCTTCAATGCCATTGATTCTACATAAAATATTATACAAATGATGCATGCGCATGAGTTCATTACCGGTATACGATCTATCCGCACTCAAGTTGAGGATGTGTGTATCTATCGCATGAAGCCGTTAGGCTGAGTGCGATAGATACACACAGCCTCAACGAGGGCGGATAGATCGTATAATGAACGAATAAAAACATGCATCATTTGTTTTATATTACGAAACTCCTAGATCCTTGTTATTTGATGTAAAAAGAATTCATTCAAGATTGTTTCGTGACAGTATGGCTGAGAAATAAATCTCAAGTTTAATAGGCTTAATTTAGTGCGCACACAGAGATAAGCGCACTTACCTTAATACGTATTTACGCATTCAATTCAATTCAATTCAATTCAAATTTATTGGTCCAAAAGGAAATTCGTTTCGTTTACATGCATTGTTCACAGAGAAAAATAAATAAAATGTACATGTGACATGATACATACAACATAAAACGAGTATATAGAGAGAATAAACATATAGCACGTTAACATTCACATTATATAGATATTTTCTCTGAATTTACATTATATTCAATATTTGTTCATGTATCCAGAGTAATTATCAAAACAATATAACATTGTAATTATTATTACTATTATCATTATCAATATTACTATTATTATTATTATTATTTGTATTGTTATTATTATTAGTAGTTTGACTCATTATATCATTATGATAATAAAATATAAAAAGGCAAACATAAACCACAAACAGTTTAACAATCAAAAAGATTTATCATAATTATTGTCTATATGGTGGAAAAAATAACCATGTATATATCCTGATATTCTGATAAATCCACAACAATTATTGTCCCTACAGATGAAACCTCAATATGAGTGCACTCAGTGCAGTATATATAAAATATGAATACCTATTGAGGGCAGTATGAGATAATTATTAATAAACATGCAGTATATTACGACATGTGAGTATAAATAGAGAAGAGACTTTTTCATTTAATTTGAGAAAAGATGGCTATCGTAAGAAATTAAATATACTTGTCCTATAATAAATACAAATAGATTTTTGATCATTTCCTACAATCAAATAGAACAGAATAAGATACGAGTGATACATTTTACATTTTACATTTCATTCAGCAGACGGATAGAGTACGGAACAAAAGAGTTCAGGTACCTCGAAGTGCGGGATTTCTTTGACTGCCACCTTTTACCACTTCTTAGCCTGACATAATTTCCATTCAGGGGGTGACTTGAATCCCTTGACAGCTTGACAGCCGTACACACTGCTCTATTTCTACAAACCTCATCAAAATCCATTGGTCTATCTATTATTTTGGCTGCTTGTTTGACAATGGTTTTGAGTTTTCCTTGGTCTTTCTTTCTAGCACTATTGTACCACACTACAGAATCATAGGTCATTATACTTTCAACTACGAACCGATAAAAAAGTGATAGTATGGTCCTATCAACATGGTATGAACGCAGCTTTCGCAGAAAGTGCATTCGCTGGCTCCCTTTTGTTGCGAGGGCTTTTGTATGCCCATTCCAGACCAGTTCATTATCAATGTTTGTACAGTGTACCCAAATATTTGTATGAAGTAACAATTTCAATATCTTGCCCTTTAATGCTTACAGGGTGGTCACTTGGTTTGCTTTCTACTTTGATCCTGAAATCAAACAGGATCTCTTTGGTTTTCTGCACATTCAGTTCTAGATAGTTTTCCACACACCATGAGTTGAAGTTCTGTACACAATCTCTGTAATCCTTTTCATCATTTTTATCATTTTTAATCAGCCCTAAGATGGCAGTATCGTCTACATACTTGAAAGTAAGAACATTGTTAAAATGGGATAGACAGTCATTGGTATATAGAATGAAAATAATCGGGGAAAGTACACAGCCCTGGGGTGATCCAGTGTTGGTGTACAGTGGTTCGGACAAAATGTTGTTTACTCTCACTTTCTGGCTTCTCGTGAGAAGAAAGTCCGTTATCCACAAAATAAGAGACGGCTTCACTTTCAGATGCAACAGCTTCTCTATAAGACGGTGCGGTTGTATCGTATTGAAGGCTGATGAGAAGTCAACGAACAATGCCCTTGCGTAACGTCTCGGTGTGTCCAAATGTTCTTGTAGCGTGTGCACAAAAGAAAGAACGGCATCCTGCGCACACCTCTGCGGTTGATATGCAAATTGAAGGGGGTCAATACTGGCGCGAATCGGTCCAATGAGATTTCTCAAAACAATTCTCTCAAGGCATTTCATGACAATCGACGTTAACGCTATTGGTCGAAAGTCGTTGTCTTCTGTGGGGCGGGGTTTCTTGGCTACTGGAGTGATGACGGATGATTTCCAGCATGCCGGGATTTTGCATTGGTCATAGTGCTGCGCAAGAATAAGCCTGCACACAATAAGCGCTCTAAACCTCTACGTGCACTACAGCACATCATGTACATGCACTAAAAAAAACATTGGATAGTACTGGTAACTATTGCACGCTTTTTCATGAAAAACGTGGGATAGTCTCAGTAAATGAATCACACGTGACCGCGCATGACCAATCATTTGATTAGGATCTAGGTAATCTGAATTAACACTAAGCCTCCCCTCCCCCTCTCCCTCCAAACCTTTTTTCTATAACAACATGCATATATGTTATAAAGTGTTTGATCTCAAACCAGGAAAGTATAAGTACACCTACCTGTACATGTACATGTGTAAATGTATTTTTTAACATACACTGTATGTCTTTCATTGATAACTACAATGTACATGTGTATATGAATACAGTTCTGTATAACAATAGTGTGAATATGAGCCATGAACATTTTTCTTGTTCAACATTACAACTCTCTGAAAACAAGGGAAACGCTCTTGGCGGTCTCGCCTGCATTACGCAATTCGATATGATGAAAAATTGAGGTTGGGACATTATTTATAGGCAGGGTGGTCCCTTAGCAGGCCCCAAAAAATGAAATCCTCTGAATATATATATAATCAGCATTTTAAAGTGAATATTGACTAAGAATCATCAGGAGAATTATTTACTATTAGTTGTACCAAGATTGATAACTTTCATGAAATATGATTCTCATATTTAGTTGTGAAAACATTATAACAATAATAATATTCAGCTTTTATATAGCGCTTAATACATCTCGGACGTCTCTAAGCGCTTTACAGATATACTATTACCCCGGTCATTGGATTCAGTGCTTGCCTGCACACACTGTGTGCACAATCTCCACTCCCTGGGGAGCATTCCAGCCAGGCATTACTTGACGCTCAAAAACTGTTTGACCAACAATGACGGTCGCATCCTATCCACGTCTACTGACCTAAAATGACCTTTGACCTTGACTTTGTGACCTGGAATTTGTGTCATATGATTTGTGATACTTGATAACCCTTGGGTACAAGATTCATGGAATTTGAACAAACACTTTTGAAATTATGCTAAAAATTCAAAATCTTGATGTTGATGCCACAACAAAGTCTAAGTTTGCAGACCTGAAATGACATTTGACCTTGACTTTGTCACCTAAAAGACTAATAACATGATTGGTGATACTTGATAACCCTTATGTTCAAATTTCATGAAATAGACATGCATGTAGACATTCAAAATTATGATAAAAATTCAAAATCTTGACATTTGGTTAAGTTTTGATGTTGATGCCATAACATAGTCTAAGTCTGTTGACCTGAAATGACCTTTGACCTTGACTTAGTGACCTGTAATTCTACTAACATGATTGGGGATACTTGATAACCCTCTAGTTTAAGTTTCATTGAATAAGAACTTATACTTTCAAAATTATATTAAAAATTCAAAAACTTAACCTTAGGTTAAGTTTTTGATGTTGACGCCGTCGCCACCAGAAAAGCGACGCCTACATGTACGTATATCTCGCTTTTGCTATGCAGGCGAGACAAAAACTATCATGTTTACTCCATAACTCCTAATCTAACCTTCATCCAATATCAAGTTTTGTGGGGCTTACAAGAACCGTATACAGGACTTTGATATAGATAATTTTTCCAAAACAATTGGAATTCAAGCAAGCGAAAAAGAATTGGTTCGTTTACGGGAGATATTCAGGAATTTGCTCTATTACATTTTGAGTTCATTTTAAGTATTGTACTGTTTTTTTCTTTTCTTTTTATAAAACCTGAACATTTATTTAGTTCCCAGCGCTATTAAAATCACTCATTGCTCATCTGTATTCTTTTCACTGTGGGCAAGATGTAGAGTAAAAGAATAATAAACGTAACTGCACTTGCATAGTGAAATGTATAAACGCCACTCATCCTCTCCAAGCGCTATATAGTTCTCCTTAGAACTATAAGCTAAGAAAGATAACCAACAGTCTTTTTCAAGACTACACCAACAGTCCTTTTCAGGACTACACACCCTCAAGAAAGATTACCGAGAGTTCTTTTCAGAACTCCTCAATCCTCCCTCTCTCTCACATGGTGCACCCGCAAGCCTACTGTATATCTACATGTACATCACCATGCAAGCCGATACTTACAAGCAGCATCTAAGAAAATTAAAGTTATAAATGAGACAAATTTAAAATAGAAGTAGCTTTATCCCCACAAAAATAAAGGGCAACTTAATTTATCCATAATGCTTTCAATTTGTAAACAAGTATAGTTCAAGGCAGACCTCAATGAGTTTGTTCAAATAAAACATCTCTTCTACAGATCTATGCCTAATTCTCTAATGCGGAATACATCAAGCTGTCTCAAACCGGTTCACTTATTCATTGAACACATAGTGTTAACCTTCCTATTCAGTAAAAATGAATTTAATTCCACTATTTTGATGATAAATAGCCATGTAGCCTTTTAATTTATACATGATTACTGGTAGTAACATTCAATATTTACCTCAAGAAAATAAGTGTTGTGAATACATACTAGATTACAAACATTGGATGCTAATCTAATCGAAAAAAGATACTTCAAAGTTCTTAAGATGTGACTTTAAAAATAAATTAAATTTCACCATTCGTTCACTTTCAAGGGCAAGTCCACTCTAAAAATAACTTCCTTTCAATAGAAGCACAAAAATCAGACAAACCAATCAAAAAAAGTTTGAGCAAAATCGGATAACTAATAAGAAAGTTATGAATTTTTAATGACATGAAAAACTTTGAAAATCACTAAACAAATTGGCAACTCACTCATGAGTCTGTGACGTCATGTCCTCACTATCCTCTTATTGATTTCGTTATATTGATAATATAAATTTTCTATTTTCCCCCTAAGAATCTTATTTCTTCACACCAGCATCCAAGTTAGATTGATAGTAATATGTTTTTGTGTGGATGCACTAATATAGAGTAATTTTTTTCCAGTTAAATCATGAAAAGTGTGAAATTTGATAAACTATGTACATGTACATGTATATAAAAATCAATAATTATGAATATACAATATTCAGAAAATAGTATCAATTCTTCAAAGTTCATAAAAGATTTTGTGAAATGTCATGCACGCAATATGATACAAATCATATAACCTGGCCAAAGACATGGGGAAATCAAGTTTTTGGGGAAAAAAAGGGAAATTAATGGGATTAAACTATATAAAGCAATATTTTGATAAATAGTGAGGACATGACGTCACAAACTGATAACCAAATTGGTAATTTGTGTAGTGATTTTTCATTGTTCCATAGTTTTACATACAGTACTTTTCAAAAATTCATAACTTTCTTATTAGTTATCCGATTTTGCTCAAACTTTTTTTGATTGGTTTGTCTGATTTTACTGCTTCTATTGAAAGTAAGTTTTTATGGAGTGGACTTGGACTTTAAGTACTACAGTGGTGTTACAATAAAATATGAATACATTTAGATTTGGAGATTTAAAGTATTTTTACTGAACTTTAAGAGGCTCTGTAAAAGCTGAATGCTCTGATCCCTCGACCAGGACCTGTCTCATCATGATGTCCATCTCCCATTGCTGATGGTGGCGCCCATGGCAGCAGCCCTCAGGCCTCCGACTGGCCAGGACATTGCAGCAAGCCCAGAAGTGGAAACGGCTCGATCGGCTGACCGTAAAATCGGCCGGCAGCTCCTCCGAAGGGATGCAGTTACGCCATGATTCATATGGCATGCAAGGAATTGGATGAAATCTGCAGCCCTCAGCATGATTATCATGGGTGGAATACTCTTTCCTGCAGGAGAAGCACTCGAGCATTTGACTCGAAGGTGAAATTTGTCTGGTGGACAATGTCGGTCAGTTGTAGACGCGCATTTTCCTCCTCCAGATGCTGACAGCGCATCTCCAGCTCCTGGATCTTCTGTAGGAGGTGGGCATTCTTCATCTGCTCTTCTTGCAGTTTCACCACCGTCACTTGAAATCTCCTCTTGACCTCATCACGTTCCTTGTGAGCTTCAAGCATTGCTTCTCTCACCTCTGCAACTCTTCTCTCTGCCATCTCTTCAGTAAAACGCTGCTGCCGTACATGCAGTTGCAACTCTCTTTCTTCTCTTTTTGACTGTTCCTTGATAATCATTGCCTTCATCTTTTCCTCCATATCAGCCAGGTACCCACTCTTCCTTTGATCCATCTCCTCCTTAACCCTCACTTCAACTTCTTCTGCTACTTTGTCATTAATTTCCTTCTGCTTCTCATCCTCCATATTCAGTCTATCCTCCATTCGTTCAACCATGTGCACCAGCTCCCGATACTTCTGCTTTGAATCAATGTGCTCCCATTGCAGTTCCTCAAACCTTCTACTCAAAAACTGCTGCTCCGTCTGTGTACCTTCTCTTAGGTGAGCCAAGCTCGCAAATATCCCAAAAATCCCTTTCAGCCTCTCCTCTAGTTTCTTAATATCTTCTAGAAGATCTTCTCTTGGGGTGGGACTTCCAAGAGTCTCAGGACTCAATGGTAACCCCTCATCTGAGGTTTCTCTATAATAAAGTGCATTGGAGCCAGGATTGGAGCTTGATAATCCTGGCATTTTGAGTGGGAGTGGCAAAGATATCTCATTGCTGGCGAGTGGCTTAGGACTTGAAGGGCACTCCTCCCACGTTCCTTCTTCTGGTTCCTTTGCAGAATCCTCACTAGCTGCCATCTTTAGTTGAAATCAAGGTTACTGATGACGATGATGATCCAGATCTGTATCGCAGGGAGGGGGTGTTGAATTTAAAAAAAAAAAAAAAAAAATTATTTTTAGTGCTCACTACCCCCTTCCCATTGAGCAAAAAAAAATTGCATATACGATCTCCTTGAGCTCGATTCTCGAAGCAGTTCCCCAAAGTTGACAGCCCTGCATGGGCTAGGCCTTCGCTTACTGACTTTTAATTCAATAATTGTTTGTACTGCCAACCACGAGAAATTAAGTTTATACTACATGAAATTATGTCTGGTTGGAGGAGTTTTATGAAACAATTTCCAACGAGGTTAATCTTTCATCGATTGACACTATAAAATGAAAGGAGGGCAGAGCAGAGACATGTCCTCGCACGTGTGTGGCGGACTATAAACAAAAATAGATACAGGGCGTCGGGTGTACATTGCATTACATACATGTATAGCCTATAGGTCTACTCACCGAATTTAGGTCATGCATGCAACACGTACAAAATCAAGTGTCCCCGGTTCCCGTCGTCAACTCTGATTCTGAAACACTGTCACTTGTTAGCATATGCAGCTGCAGCACAAGGAGCTAACGCTTGCTGTCCAAATATCACACTTCCAATGTCAATACTTATTATAAGCCAATGTTTTGATTACCAAACAACTTTTTAACAGATAAACTTGCGCGGTGGTAGGAGGTATTTTTAAAAGTGCAGTTTCCTGGTTCGATTGTTATGGTGCGTCGCAGGCCCATGCCATCATATCATACGAACGAGAACGAACGCGCACCGTATGCAAACAATGACGTAGTGTTTGTTTTCTGGAGTATTTCGGGGAAGTCCCTGAATTTGACCAGTAAATCAGAGGTTTGGTATAATGTGTGCGGCGAGAGTGTACATAGCGATTGATCTCGGAATTAAGTTCAACGACAAATATCGTATTTCTCAAATCTAACATGATGATAGACAAGTAGGCCTATTGTTTTAAGTTCATATACCGTTCATTGTATTCTGAACGGTATATGAACTCATAGTAAAACAATAGGCCTACTTAATTGTCTATATATCAAATGTTTGATTTGAGATTTGAGTTGGGGTGGGGAGCTTACTTGGCTACATGAGCTTTTCATTTGTAGAAGCTACTTATATAACCAGGGGCCCGTTCTCGAAACCATTACAGTTTAATTCTTGACTAACTCATCGCTTATAAGTAGGCCTATGCTAATTTTCCGCTAGGCATTTCACGATCGAAGCCCTCTTTGCCAACATCAAGTACAACATACTGACTAAGCTCCCCTAAGCTCTAAGTAAAAAAACGGTTTAGGAAGACCAGAGACACCTCCGATCCGTATATAGTTGGCGGATAAAGTTATGATTGTCTTGTCGTGTACTATACATGTACTCAATATACAACCATATTCATTATGATAAGGGGCACATTAAGTTCAAGTTCAAGTTCAAGTTTATTTGTCTAATTTCTTCCAACAAGAATGTAATACAATTTAACAAATTTATAACATGTAGAGTATATAAAGGAACAATAATGTTATAAGGAACAAGTTCATATAATGCAAGTGAAAAAGAAAGACGAGGATCGAGACCTTAAGAAAAGCTTAGCTTGTAGAGGTCAGCTAGGTCCCTCAAGACAATATCATAATAGACAACAAAACCAAAACAACCAGCCTGGTTATATAGTAGATTAATACAAGAAATTTTCGTCAGAGGCGCTTAAGTACTTAAAAAAAAAAGGGGGGGCATGGCATCGTGAATGGTTAGGCCTACAGTTTCACAAGTTTTGCCCGAGCATAGAGTTCCCAATCTCAAGCTGTTTACATTAAATGATCCATGTCTGAAAATGTAATTTTGTCAGAAAAACTCAAAAGAGGTGACGGCTGTCCGAAACAGGGGACACGTTTCTGGCTCTCATAAATAATGGGAAACTAAAAAAGGGAAATGAAATCAAGGAAAGCTAAAGATGAAGGAAGAGGAAAAAGAGAGTGAGATAATATAAAGAGATAGATTGTTCGAAAATGGTCTTCAAAGATTTTACTATCATGCGAATGAGTAACGTGGGGACAACATGATAAGTCTTAAATGAAACTTTCTTGTAAGAGGTAAATTTATTGTATAATGCTTTCCAAATTAGTAGACAAACTCCCCCCTTCCAAAGACTTTTTCAGCGCAGACAATGATTGTATTCGTGAGTTTTACGAAAGAAAAGGTATACGTGAAAACAGCTTCGAGTTATTACCAATCAGTGAACAATTTGTTTTCAAAGAGTTACGTAAGTTGAATGTTTCATAAAGTACTGGGTTAGACATGATTCCAGCTAAATTTCTAAAAGATGGTGCGAAGGTTTTATTTAAGCCTCTAAGTTACTTAATGAACCTATCTATCTTGACGAGTACTTTTCCAGAGGATATGAAAATAGCAAAAGTGACTCCACTTTATAAAAGAAAGATAAAACTGATGTTAGCAACTACAGACCTATTAGTGTTTTAAGTGTAGCATCAAATATTCTAGAAAAATCGGTCTGTGTTCAAATTGAAAGATACTTCAAAGAAAATGATATAATTTATGAATTTCAATCTGGTTTTCGACATGATTATTCGACTGAAACATGTCTAATTCATTTGACTGATTATTTGAGGACAGAAACTTCCCAAGGGCGCTTTGTTGGTATGGTGCTCCTTGATCTGCAAAAAGCTTTTGATACAGTTAATCATTGCGTCTTATTGAATAAGTTACAACTAATGGGTTTTAATAAGGCAAGTTTAGAGTGGTTAAGATCCTACTTATCTAATCGACACCAAGTAGTAGCCATTCATGATATTCGTTCCAAACTAATGCCTATAACATGCGGTGTTCCTCAGGGAAGCATTTTAGGCCCAATTCTATTTTCAAGTTATATAAATGATATGTGTATTTGTATAAAAGACTTAAAACTATTATTGTACGCAGATGACAGTTCAAATCCTGATCCTAAATATATTGAGGAAAAGCCCAGTGAACAGCTGTCTACGTGTGTCGATTGGATGACTGATAATAAACTTTCTTTACACTTGGGAAAAACAGAAAGCATTTTGTTTTGTTCTAAGAGTAGTTCTAAAAAGTCATTTGAATTCAAAGTGACACACAATAATCAAGTAATCAAGAGGAAAGAGTCTGTGAAGTATTTAGGCATTGAGTTAGCTAGCGCAATTTCATTTTCATCTTTAGTAGAATCAGTTGTAAAAAAAGCAAATTCTCGTCTGAAATTTGTGTACAGATATCAAAGTTGTATGGATTTAAAAGCAAGACGTACACTCTGTTTTGCTCTTATTCAATGTTTATTTGACTATGCTAACCCTGCATGGTATAGTAACATAAACAAATCAGATCAAAAGAAGTTGAAGATTATACAGAACAAAATGGTGAGATTTATCAACTGTTCTGGTCCAAGAACTCATGTTGGCTACTGCGAACTTTCTAAAGCTGGTTTTCTTGAAGTCGACCAAAGATCAAAACAACTCGTATTGCATCACGTGCATAAAATTTATCATACTAGGTCGAATCATTATATTCGATCCAACTTCGATCTTGTTACTGACGTTCATGATTATAATACAAGAAATAGCCGATTCAACTTTCACTTACCAGAAAGAGTAGGTAGTATTGGAAATTCGTTTTATTACAATGCCATAAAACATTGGAATTCCCTTCCCAATGGTGTAAAGGAAATAGAAAACTATGCTCATTTTAAGAGGAAATTAAAGGAATACCTAATACTTGAGAGTCAGAGAAGAGAAGTGAATGACATGTTATATGATTGAAATTTGTATTCTTCTGCCGGTTCATACTTTTTCATTTTGTATATACTTATGTTTTTGTACGTTATAGAAATTCTACAAATTCATCATTATTTTCCTCTTCTTCCTCCTCCTCTTTTTCTTCTTCTCCTTCTTCTTTTTCTTCTTGTACTCTTTATCATTTCCATCATCAGTTTAATGTTGTTATTATCATTATCTTTAATAAGTAATTCTTTTTATGGTTCTTATCTGTCTGTAAATATTACTATTTTCACTTATTAATTTTGTACATGTCTGTAGGGGACCCCACTGGAAATAAGCTCTCGAGCTTTCGTGGGTTATCCTGTTCAAGCTGACTTATTTCTGATCTGTTATTATTGTATATGTTGGAAGCTTGTCGAATAAAAATCAATCAATCAATCAATCTCCTCGTGATCCGAGTCCCCCTCCGAAATTAATACGAGACGGCAATTAACCCGTTGATATTATCTACCCCTCATTTCCCTCCTCTTCAAGACCACACTGCCACTTTCAGACAGTTACCTAGAGATGTTAAATTAATATTTGATGTTATAGTTTATCACTAAAATCAAAAGAATCTGACTAAAAAACACTATAAACTGTCTATATATTCATCGTGGTGTAAGTCCCCCTTACGTGTTAAAATCATCAAATTTCCCATAGGAGGGGACTTACACCACGACTAATAATACTCCTCGTGATCCGAGTCCCCCTCTATGAGAAATTTGATGATCTTAACACGTAAGGGGGACTTACACCACGAGGAATATATAGACAGTTTTATAGTGTTTTGAGTCATATTATTTATCATATTGAATGATAGAAAAGAGACTAAGAATACAGAATATTATGTCGTTTGAAATAGTGTCCTAGCCAATATTTTTCGCATCAATTCAAATATGTGTGGTGGAAAGAAATCCCCCATGTAGGAATGTTCAGTGTGAAGCTTCGCAACGTTTCGCATCGTGGACAATAGATTTCTTTTGACAACCTCCCAACCGTGAACCCTTTAGAAAGATTGCTGGAAAATAATGTACGTCTCAAGTTTGTCCCCAGTGACTCGGATGACGATATAATGATTTATAATTTCTAGAACTCAAGACCTGATGTTTGTTAATTTTGATGAATTGAAATTGGTTGAGATTTTTAGATGGTGCACGTCGCATCTCGGACTTCAGATTGATGGGTAACTATGTGTCTGTATGAGACCGGACCGCCCGGCCCCCGGTCGAAGAGTCATGTGTACTTGAGCTTCTTGTATATAGTTGTAGACAGATCTCTACGTGTGTAGACTATAGCGCTAGCTGTACAGGTCGAGAGATGTTTGGCTGTGAGCTGTGCTGACGGCTTAATTGACAGCCCATTCATATTTTGTTTGAGGTAATGCTAATTAATGCATGAAAGCACGGGAAGATGGTAATGATGATGATGATGATGCATGATGCATGAGTCATGATGATGTTAATGAATTTTAGATAACGAGACCCCTACTTTATTCAATAATTATGAAATGGGGCCAGCATACCGGCGAGGGGGCTGGTGGCTGCCATCCTCCTCGCCCCGGATCGCTCCGGATCGCTCCGGATCGCTCCAAGAAGATGCAGACGATGAATGAAGATTCAGACGATCAAAATATACATGTTACAATAGTAATACTAATTTAGTCACACTTAATACATATGTACTTATAATATCCTGTGCTGTGTTTCTATATATACATGTAAGCACTTTAGTTAGATAAAATTGCATTCTGCCAAAAGCTTTCAAAAAGAGAATATAATATATAATAATATATAATATAATAATTATATGACTTTGCCAACTGCAGGACCTGGAGAACATATTCCAAGATGATCCAACATTGGTACTTCACTCTTTTCATCACTGCAGTGATACATGGACATGTTGCTGAAGCTACCAAAGGTATTATGATACAAATGATTCATGTTTGCGAGTGGATTAGTGAATATGCATTGCACACAGGCTAAGTCATAATCGGATAATGAACAAGACTTGTCTGCAATATGAATTATAAAGTTGAGAAATAAGCAAATAACAGCCTGATAAAAATGCCAAGAGTCCCATAGTCATGGATGGCCGATGGAGGCCGTCCTTTGCTGTGTTGAATAACATAGTAAGCTCTCAGTCGTACAATTTAATGTGTGTCCCATATGAATCTACGTGCATTATAATTGCGTCTTAACTTTGTACACGCCAGAGATATGCATACGCACAACTTAGCCGTGGATTATCACTTTTTGATGGGAATTTTTTTGGACGGTAGGCGTGGTAGGAACAATTGCTGCACGGTCACATGGTGTCATTGACCAATTATATTGCCTACATTCTTGAACCCGTTTTATAATCGTTATTATCTGAATAGTTTGCTTTTTGGGTCAGAATTGAACTAAGTGACTGTTAGGCCATATATTCAATGCAACGTTTTTAGACTTTAAAATAATAATATTTTTATGAAGTGACTCCTGAATGTTAAAAGATGGAAGCATCTGATCAACTTTACAAATTACATTGCCAGGTGTACCTAGTGCTCTGCATGCAAAACTATGAAATACAGTGTAATGCATGATCATTCATTTTGAAAGTGCAATTTTTGTTATTATTTTTCCGCACTTACATTTTCACGTATGTGGTCTAAAACCCTAAATCTAGAATTTGATTCACATAATCAGCATCAGAATTTCCCATAAGCTCTAGAAACTCCAAATAGTCCAATTATTATCATAGTGACCAGAACTGAGTCAGTGAGTCACTACTTTTGTTGAGTACAACCTCTGCAGATCATGATACTCCTGCTGACAGCTAGAAGGGTACAGACTCATCACTCTTCTGACTCTGACAAACAAGACTTCTGAGTTTGCATGCCCAATATTTTCATTGTTCTCTTTTATAGGGTTTGAGGAAGAGCTGAAGCACCTGAAACCCCAAGTCAGTGCCTCAACACAAACCTCTGCAGCTCAGGAACTTATCAAGAGACTTCTCCCAACAAGATACCAACATTTCAGAGTTGCTGTCAACCCTGCTATTGGTAGTGATGATCAACTGGATACTTTTGAGGTGATTGAGTGAGGTCTTGATGATGAAGATCAATTGGTACATGATATAGTGAATTATTATTTTGGGAAATAATTTCAAGAAATGATTTGTGATGCTCCGCCTCTCAAAGCTGAAACAAAGTGTCAGGGACACACTGTAATCACAGGCTCCTCACTTTGTTTTTCTTCTTCCAGATCACATATGAAGTTATGCCTGCAAAATTTGAAGTTGAATGTGCTGCTATATATTTATTTTTTATAAATTATAACACAGGTACAAATATAGTAATGTTAGAGGATGATACATATTGAAAAAATGTCCTCTAATGTGCTTATGAATAAGCAAATTTAAATAGACTTTCTGATTTTAATACTCAGATAAGATATCTCTGTGATTTTTAGAATAACGGACACAAAGACCCTGTATTTTTAATATAGGGACATCAAAAATTTTTGGTTGAAATTCTAGAATGATGCAGTCACACAATTTGACAAATGTAATTTAGAGTTCTGTTATCTCATCTGTGACGACGGGTATTTGAAAAATTATCATAAATGGACTTTCCATAGACATTTGAGCTTATATGAGATATGCATTGCTAAATTTGGCAGAAAAAAATGGTGAAACCTAAGCTGTATACAAAGAATAATCAAGTTAGACAAGTAAAGTGGTCTTTATTGGTAGGTGGTCTTTATGGACAGGCTGCTTTTATACCATTTTCAAGGGAAACAAAATGTGTGGTCTGTATAGAGAGGTGGTCTTTCCATACATTTGGTCACAAAAGCAGATTTAACTGTATCTGTCATGGGACAAAACAATGTTCCGTATTGGTCAGTCTCTGTTCAAAGAAGATAAATAGACGATTTTTAGTATTAAATGTATTCAAATTTAACGCATTAGAAGTCTTTGTGAAGTGCCTTGTTACACATTATTTAGTTCAGATGTTACGAATTGTATTTCACTAGTTAGAATGTGTATTGCTTACATTAGGAGGTCAGACATGGCTTGCCCTACCTAACAACATGTACTATATATGCAATTTGCATTCTGAATTTTTCTGATTATTGAATGCAATTCTTTGTAACAAGTGAATGAAAAATTATTTGTAACAAGGCACTTCACAAAGACTTATGTTTTAAGTTTGATTACATTTCAAAAATGTTCTATCATAGACATTCTTTATTAAAACACATCATTAAATAGCACCAAGTATAGTCCTTTTCGTTGTCAGGAATTACCAACCATTGCAGGTAATGAGTTACAATACAATACGCTGTTTGCTGCTTGCAAGAAGGGCATAAGAGCTATGTATTTTCAAACTCTGTAATGATCTTCTAGCATGCAGCTGACACAATAGCTTTTTTTTTTTTTTTTATCTTAACAGATTTCAGCAGATGGGACCACTGTTAAGGTAAGCGGTACTACCGGAGTAGCTGCGGTATGGGGTGTCCAACATTACCTGGTGCATTACTGCAACTGTCACATATCATGGGATGGTGACCAACTTTACCTGCCTCCAGATGGGCAGTGGCCTGTGATACAACCCCCGTTAAGGGTTACCAGTCCAAACAGGTGAATATGAGAATTTGGTTTTGTTATTGAGCTGGGATACTGCGTAAAAGAGTATATTATCAACTCTAATGAAGCAACCAAGTTGGCTTTGAGTGCTAGTTGAACACCTAATTAAGGATTAGTGCATTATTCCAGTCAACTTGCTCACTTGCGTGATGTTAATAATTATTTTTAGTATTCTTTCTCTTATTGTTCCTTAAAAAAAAAAAAGTGGCTTGTAAAAATGAATTCTAGATTTAGATTAATATTACTGTTAAACTTTCATTTTGAACCGTGTTAGTACAAAAAGAAAGAAAGAAAGAAAAAAGGATAAGGAAATATGTTTATTCTGTTTTTCCTGTTTTGTGTACCGGTACTGTGTTTAGAGTACACTGTAAGAAAATGGCTAATTAGCCTAGCCCTAACCCTGACCCTAAGCCCAAGTCATCTTAAATTCGTCATGGATCTACCCTTTTATATATTTATGTTGCATAGATTCCGTTATTACCAAAATGTCTGCACTGTCAGCTACACGTTTGCTTGGTGGGACTGGGAGCGTTGGGAGAGGCACATTGACTGGATGGCCCTGAGTGGTATCAACCTTCCACTGGCTTTCAATGGACAGGAGGCTATCTGGCAGAAGGTCTACCTGAAGATGGGCCTAGAACAGGAGGACCTGGACAAACACTTTGGTGGACCAGCATTCCTGGCATGGTAGGTGTGTTTTGTTCAAGAGTATAGTCTCTCGACAGTGATAATTTAGTAAGGCCAGTCTTGTTCTTGTGGGTTTTTGATGTGTCAGTCTTGATTTTGAATTCAAGACCTCCTGCTAAAAGACTATACTCAATCTGGCAGAAGGTCTACCTGAAGATGGGTCTGGAACAGGAGGATCTGGACAAACACTTTGGTGGACCAGCATTCCTGGCATGGTAGGTGTGTTTTGTTCAAGAGTATAGACTCTCGACAGTGATAATTTAGTAAGACCAGTCTTGTTCTTGTGGGTTTTTGATGTGTCGGTCTTGATTTTGACCTCAAGACGTCCTGCTAAAAGACTATACTCAATCTGGCAGAAGGTCTACCTGAAGATGGGTCTGGAACAGGAGGACCTGGACAAGCACTTTGGTGGACCAGCATTCCTGGCATGGTAGTCTGACAGCATAGACACAAATATTTTAGCATTGTAGATGCCATTGTGACTTAACCATTCATAGGAGTTTATCACTTTGTTTGACTCTGTTGTTAGTATAGAGCCCAAACATCTCAAACTGTGTATTATGCAATACAACTCTTGTTAATGCTTGTAAGCTATTCTGTTGGCATTTGCCATAAAATATGAAAATTTAAATAGAAATCTTGTTTAAGTAGTTAACTACAGAATGATGTGGCCATAAAAATATGCTGGGTAAGTCAATTAAAATTAAATATGAAATGCATTTATAGAATGATAAATTTTGAATTCAGTAGTCCGTATGCCAAAGGGAATAAAATAGCAAGTTGGTTTTCCTACCTGTCTAGTTTGTAGTAACTAAGAACATTGTTTATTCATGCTATTTTGGTAGTTTAGATTAGATACATCTGATATACAACTTGTGGCTGTCCCATACATTGTTATGCCTCCGCTACAAAGTAGCCGGAGGCATTATGTTTTCTGGTTGTCCGACCGTCCGTACGTACGTACGTACGTCCCCTTCTCGTGATCGCGTTATCTCAAGAACCGGTTGATGGATTACCACCAAACTTGGTTCATGTATGTATCTTGCAGAGCCATTGAACTGATTAGATTTTGGGGTCACGAGGTTAAAGGTCAAAGGTCACAGGGCTCATTATGTATGCAAAAACAGCTTGTGATCACACTATCATTAGAACCGGTGGACGGATTACCATCAAACTCAAAACATGTATGTATCTTGCAGAGCAAATGAACTGATTAAATTTTAGGGTCATGGGGTCAAAGGTCAAAAGTCGTGGGGCTTTTTTATGTATTAAAAAATAGCTTGTGATCGCATTATGTTGAGAACCGATAGACAGATTACCATCAAACTCAAGACATGTTTATGTATCTTTCAGAGCCAATGAACTGATTAGATTTTAGGGTCATGAGATCAAAGATCAAAGGTCATGGGGCTCATTATGTATGCATATAAATAACTTGGGAATGAATTATAATTAAAACCGACAGATGGATTACTATCAAACTCAGGTCAGGAATTTATCTTGCAGAGCCAAGTATATGAAAAATAGCTTGTACTCACGATATTCTGAGAACTCGTTAAATGGGTTACTATCAAACTTGAATATTGCTTCCGTTTTGGTTTGTAAAATCGCTCTATGGCGGAGGCATCATTTTCGACTGCGCGCAGTCGAAGTTCCATCTAGTTTTCTATTTGATTTGATTTACCAACAGCAATACATTTTCATACAATGTGTTTACATATACAAGAAGAGAAACTATTGGTTGGTTTTGACCACTATAATAATTTTTATCCCACACAAAAGTAAAATATTGTGGAAACATGGATACGTTATCTAGTTTTATCCATTATGATTGCATTGAGTTTTGACTACTGCCTTCTCTCTCTCGTAGTCCCTTGCAAACAAAATGGTTATTAACCTTTTTGAGATAAATTACTTTTCATTTAACATACAATCATGGTTTTAATCCGATGTTGCTCATTCTTCCCTAGGTTAATGTTCATTATTTTGTCATACCAGGGCTCGTATGGGTAACATTGATGGATGGGGCGGACCCCAACCCCAATCATGGCACACCAATCAGCTGGCTCTCCAACATAAGATTTTGAAGAGGATGAGAGAGTTGGGAATGATACCTGTATTACCTGCCTTTGCAGGACATGTGCCAAAGTCCTTCTCCAAGTGAGTTCAATATCATCTTTCCTTTATTGTATCCCCCGGCAGTATGCCGGTGGGGTACTTTGGATTCAGCAGCGTTATGCCGCCGCCGCCGCATCCGCCGCGTCATATTCTTGTGTGCGCTCTAACTGCCACATTCCTTGACAGATTTTTTTCAAATTTTGTATGGAGGTGTATCTTGGTATAGTCTACACACCTATAACTTTTGGTGATGCTGCCCTCAGTGTTCCTTCTTCTATAGCGTAAAAGGCCATATTTTTGTAGATGGTTTGTGTGCGCTCTATAGGCCACATTTCTCAAGGGATTTTGTTCAGATTTTGAACGAAGGTGTATCTTGGTATAATCTAGAAGCCTATAGATTTTGGTGATGCTGCCTCCAGTGTTCCGTCTTTTATAGGGTCAAAGGTCATATTTTGATAGATGTCTTGTGTGCACTCTCGTGTGCGGTCTAACTGCATCATTTCTTGACGGATTTCTTTCAAATTTTGTATGGAGGTGTATCTTGGTATAATCTACACACCTATAACTTTTGCTAATGCTACCTCTAGTGTTCCATCTTTTATAGGGTGAAAGGTCATATTTTGATAGATATCTTGTGTGCACTCTAGTGTGTGGTCTAACTGCATCATTTCTTAACAGATTTCTTTCAAATGAGTATGGAAGTTTATGTTGGTAAAATCTACACCCCTATAGTTTTTGGTGAAGCTGCCACGAGTGTCCCGTGTTTTATAGGGTCAAAGGTCATATTTTGGTGGCTGTCTTTTGTGCGCTCTGCAGGTCATATTTCATGATGGATTTCTTTCAAATTTTGAAAGGAGATGTATCTTGGTACAATCTACACATCTACCCTTTTGGGCGATGCTGCCCTCATTGTTCCGTCTTTTATATGGTCAAAGGTCATATGTCTTTTATGCGCTCTAACTGCCACATTTCTTGACGGATTTCTTTCAAATGTTGTATGGAGGTGTGTCTTAGTACAATGTACACATCTTTAGTGTTTGGTGATGCTGCCCCCTGTGTTCCATCTGTTATAGGGTCAAAGGTCGTATTTTGGTGGCTGTCTTTTGTGGGCTCTAACTGCCACATTTCTTAAAAGATTTCTTTCAAATTTTCTACAGAGATGCATTATACTCTAATCTACACACATATTGGTTTGGTCATGCTGCTCCTATCCTAGTGTTGACAATAGTCTGAGCCACTAGTGGCGATCTCTACATCATCCTTTTGTTTCAGGGAGGGGAAGAGGGGATCTTTGTCCCTCCTTTGAACATAAGGATGACACAAAATCGCTGCAACTGCCGTGGGATATATTCGCATTGCGCGGCAATACAGATTACGATATTTCTAGTTTTTCTTCTCGTCCTTTTATGTGACCTAAGCCCTGGGTCATTTTAAAAGTATTCAGCCTTACACTCCTTTCTATTCATGAATTCAGTCAGAAATGTAACATTGTTAATTTAGTATATGTCACGTTTTGTTAGTGCTTTCAATTTAGGTGTCAAACAACTGGGACAAATCACAGAATTTGCTTAATGCTGTTTTCACTGGTTGAATGCCTATTTCAAATATATATTTAAAGCAAGTTTAGACATGCCTATTGCCATGTGTATGAGTACTGTGCCTTTCTGGCTGGCCACTTTGGCCAGTCAGATAACTTAAGATGATTAAGGCCTATTCGTCATGCATGCTGTATATTGATGGAGGCTTGGGTAGTAATCAAACAGTTTGTCCAGTTTACAAAGAAATTTGAGTGTCTTTTCTTTTTCTCTCCCTCTCAGAGTCTTCCCTAATGCATCTATTTCCAATCTAGCAGACTGGGGACATTTTGCTCCAAAGTACTGCTGGTATGTATGAAAGGTGCGATAGCTCAGTAAGTAGAGCAGTGGTCTCGTAATTCGGCGACCCGGGTTCGAAACCAAGTTGATGTGCTAGTGCCCTTTGGTAAGGCATTAATCCTCATTACCAGGTCCCCCGGAGAGGACCTAAAGCCCTTGTTCCTCTTGGTTGCTTACTAACAAGCATTTATGCTTTCTTAGCAGTCGGGTAAAATAACCACCACAACCAAAAAAAAAAAAACCAATTCAGAATCCTACTGATGTTGTCAGATAAGCTACTAGTGTATAGGCTGAATTATCCAAAACATTTAGCCTTGTCGACGTCATCAGTTGTTGCAACAAAGGTTCCACGTGCTTCTCACTCATCTATGTGTTATAAGATACAGAAAGTGAAGCGCATTATGCTTCAAAAACCCCTGTAGTGAACCACATTTGTGAACAAGCCTTAACATGAATCATTCTCATCTCATTTCTTCCTCATTGATTCACCTTTCACCCTTGTTTCTTCTAATTTCTAGATTCTTTTCTTTCTTTTCTTTTATTGGTTTATTTTCTCTTTCATTTTAATGTATTTGAATATATTTTGTAAAAGCATGGAAAGTGAGGTCTGCTGTGCAGGCCAATAAAGCAGAGCCCTACTGGACTACTTCATGTCAACATCTTTTATTTTTAGTACTTTTTTCAGCTACA
Source organism: Mesocentrotus franciscanus (assembly GCA_037976565.1). Taxonomy (NCBI): domain Eukaryota; kingdom Metazoa; phylum Echinodermata; class Echinoidea; order Camarodonta; family Strongylocentrotidae; genus Mesocentrotus; species Mesocentrotus franciscanus. Next base: position 12,193,037 of record CP137674.1, on the reverse strand, counting down.
GGTACATATATATTTAGTTTTCATTTCATTGATTTAATTGGTGCTCTCAATAGCTGTGTTTTTGCCTGATTTTGATTCTTGTTTGATTGATCATGGGTTGATTCAGTGTTTATTTTGAGTGTTGTTATACTACTCTGATAACTTCTTTAACATGAATCTCCCATTGCTCTGGTCTAGGTCCCTGTATAATTTATTTAGAGCAATTGACAAGTACAATGTATTTTCATTATTTGATCTTTGTATACCCTAACTTCTCTCTTTTATCGTCACTATCATATCTTTATCAGTACTGCACTTTTGGACCCACAGGACCCAATGTTCAAGCAAGTTGGGAAGGCATTCATTGATGCAGTAAGTTAACCTGTTGAATTCTGAGGTAAAGGTTACAAGGGATGAAACTCGTTGGAAAAGCTTGTTAAAGGAAATTGGAATTGTCTCTGGTTGTTTAGTTGGTTGATGGCGATGTTTGATGGAGATTTTTAATGATATTCCAAAAAAAAAATTGGGAGCAGTTTTTGAGAGAGGAATGATTTTGATCATTGTGTAAAGGTAGAGTTGAAAAACCATGGTAGCAAATTTAGCAGGAAACATGATTAGTCTGAAAGATATGATGGAAGAAAAGCAGAAGGAACAAAATGAAAAGGATGATATTCAAACATCTCATCCTGTTCATTTTGAAAACTTTACCTATTTAGGGCGACTTTTGACTTAGAACAAAAGTACATATAAATCAAATGTGTGTAGATGTAAGGTATTACTTTAGAGATAAGTGTATTAATGGGTTTAATTTGTCACTGTAGTAGAGTAGCAGGTGGCAAAATTACCACTTCGACAAGTATATTGTGCATGTTGTTAAAAGAATCACATGTAGATTAAAGCAAAATAAAGTAAAGGGTACAAAATACTGTCCTCTTACTATGTGTGTATATATCAATGCCTCACCCTTGCATTTTTCTTTGCTCATTATAGATGTCTGAGGAGTTTAATGGTACTGATCATATCTACAACGCAGACACTTTCAATGAGAACCAGCCCAGTTCAAAGTAACTACACAAAATTTATCTTGCCTTTCAGTGAGAACATGCCAAATTCAAAATTAATCATACAAAAAATGTCATGCCTATAAGTTAGAACATGCCCAATTTAAAGTAACTATAACAAAAAATTCTCTTGCCTTTTGAATATCTTGGCAGCCTCTCAAGTAGGAAGTCTAAGTTTTCCAATATTTCTTGAACCTGTCCTATGCATTGTACTCATGGATGTCAGCGAACTTTTACCTCAGATTTTTGTCTCGCCTGCGTAGCAAAAAGCGAGACATAGGCGCCGCTTTTCCGGTGACGGCGGCGACGGCGGCGTCAACATCAAAACTTAACCTAAGGTTAAGTTTTTGAATTGTTAATATAATTTTGAAAGTATAAGGTCCTATTAAATGAAACTTGGACTAAAGGGTTATCAAGTATCCCCAATCATGTGAGGAAAATTTCAGGTCACAAAGTCAAGGTCAAAGGTCATTTCAGGTCAACAAACTTAGACTATGTTGTGGCATCATCATCAAAAACTTAACCTGAGGTTAAGTTTTTGAATTTGTAATATAATTTTGAAAGTATAAGTTCTTATTCAATGAAACTTAGACTAAAGGGTTATCAAGTATCCCCAATCATGTGAGTAGAATTTCAGCCCACTAGGTCAAGGTCAAAGGTCATTTCAGGTCAACAAACTTAACTATGTTGTGGCATCAGGCTAAGATTTTTAAATTGTTATCATAATTTTGAAAGTATACATTCCTATTCCATGAAACTTGAACATAAGGGTTATCAAGTATCACCAATCATGTTATTAGTCTTTTAGGTGACAAAGTAAAGGTCAAATGTCATTTCAGGTCTGGAAACTTAGACTTTGTTGTGGCATCAACATCAAGATTTTGAAATTTTAGCATAATTTCAAAAGTGTTTGTTCAAATTCCATGAAACTTGTACCCAAGGGCTATCAAGTATCACAAATCATGTGACACAAATTCCAGGTCACAAAGTCAAGGTCAAAGGTCATTTTAGGTCAGTAGACTTGGATTATGTTATCAAAATTTAATATGAGAATTAATAAATAAATTGTTGTTATTTTTTCATATTTCATGAAAGTAAATATTCGAATCATTCAGTACTTTCCATGAATATTCTAATAGTAATTTTAGTATTCGATCCCAGGCCTAGTATGTACATGATCAGTTACAGCTAGGTGACAATATTGATGTTTGGATAATATATATTGGAGTATATCTCATAATAATGTTCTCATTATGCTAATGAGACGTGATGTGATGTAGATGGGTTCTACCTTCCAATTGTTTTTACACAAAGTGCTGAAAAATCCTCTTTTCTTAAAAAGTTTATTAGATAACTTTATTTGTAAATTACTGACAAGCATTGAAACATTTGTAGTCTTACCCATACACTAAATCTCATTATATTGTATTCTTATGATACAGTAAATAATTATTCTGATGATTTGTAATCAATATTCACTTCAAAATGCTTATTATATTCAGAGGATTTCATTTTCAGGGGTCTGCAAATGGGCCACCCCGCCTATAAAAATAATGTCCCAACCTCAACTTTTCATCATATCGAATTGCGTTATGCCGAATTGCGTAATGCAGGCGAGACCGCCGAGAGCGTTTCACTTGTTTCTTGAGATGCTGCCCTCGAGAAGTGGGATGGAAGTGGTCGGAGGTAGTTTTTTCTGGGTATAGAACAGTAAGGCACTTTGGAGATAGCACACTTGTTCAAATGACCCCCAAATATCCACAGATCTTTTACACATGCAGATGTCAGACTTTGTGCAATTTTAGAATAACAACTACTAACGTGATGGAGGTGCTTCACGAATCCCTTTCATTTGCCCTCTTGAATAGAATATTTCCATCTGTGTATCATATAATGTATTGCCGGTGCATAAATGAATGATTGAGTAATTTTCCAGCAGTCGTCTCATACAAATTTCCTTTATCTGCCCTGCGCAGAAAGCATCTCTGAAGTGTCTTATTCTGTGTTTAAAACAAATTCTCTGTGATCAGTATCTTACATTAACCAAGTTCCCAAAGTTCACAAAACACTTCCTAATCCTAATCCCAACCCTAAACCAAACCTAAATTGCATTGCAAACCTAACACTTACCCTAACCTTAACTCTATATCTTTGACAAAATAAACCCAGAGCAAATGCCCAAGAGCTAAATGTTGAGTCACCTTATACAGTCAAACCTGCTTTAGTGACCACCTGTCTACAAGGACCACCTGTCTACAAAGACCACATTTTTTGTTTCCCTTGAAAATGGTTTCTCATTGAAACATGTACTAAAGGAACCTGTCTACAAAGACCACCTGTCTACTAAGACCACATTTTGTGTTTCCCTTGGGCGGTCGCTATAGACAGGTTTGACTGTAGTATACATATAGTGATTGCAATGTGCAGTAGTAATTTCTGTCAAAAAACTTTAAACAATGTGACAGGTGTAAGGAGGAGAAGTGGGAGGAGAGAAAGAGAGATGGTGCAAACTACCAACAACAAAAAAGGCAAAAAAAGAAAGCTAGGAAGGGTATGAAAGAAGTTGTAAAGAGTGAAACTGGTGTCATGAATTTACCCATACCCAAGCAATCATGTCCATTGAAAAGTATTTGTATGGGTTTCATGTCAATGTTCTGATATCCCTATCTTGTATAAAAAGCTGTGACTAAGTGTGACTTATAAGATACAGATATAGGTTGTTTACTGTGTTTTGTGTCAAGGAGACTTAATGTAAATAGCATGATGCATTTTCTTATATTCCTCCTTTATCTTCTCCCACTCATCAGTGATTCAGCTTACCTATCAGCTGCCAGCAGGGGGGTATACCAGGGCATCATTGAAGGGGATCCCCAGGGGGTGTGGCTCATGCAGGGCTGGCTATTCCAGAAAACTGATTTCTGGGGCCCCTCCCAGATCAAAGCTCTCCTTCATGGTGTCCCGATTGTGAGTATAAGTGTCTTCTCTATCAGACTCTACCTTCTTATCTTTTAAAAAAATGATAAATCTTCATCCAAAATAAGCTAGGTGGAAAGATAGATGCTTACAGTTTGTTAATAGTGTTTACTTAGTCTAACCTTTCCAGTATTATTATCAATCATTGGTATCGTATTTCCAGTGCTTTTTTAATACATCTATTTGATCAGTTTCCAATATGTCCTCCACTAATTGGTGTAAAATTCAGATTGTTTTTCAATTCATTGTTTAAGCTAAATTGCTTCGTGTTTTGATATGTAACATTAAATCTTCATCGTCTCAACATCACTGCTCAATTTGTTCAGTGTTTTTTAAACAGATGTTGTTGGAATGTTGTATCCATTGGTGTTAGATTTCCCTCATTTTTCTAAACTGGTGTTCAATCTTCACTGTGTATATGCAATGATATTGAACTCAGTGGGTTTTCCCCCTGGTGTATTATTTCAAATATTTATACATTTTTGTGTTCCATTTTCAATGACAGTGTTTCATTCATGATTGTTTAATTTTCAGGGTCGAATGATAGTCCTGGATCTCTTTGCAGAGGCCCGTCCCATCTACAATGCCACCGAGTCTTTCTACGGTCAGCCATTCATATGGTGCATGCTCCACAACTTTGGAGGAAACACTGGTCTCTATGGCAAGCTGGATGCTGTCAACAAGGTAGGGGAAACCTCATGCATATACGGTCGAACCCTTATATAAAGAAGGCTCTAGGGAGAAAAGAAAAGCGGTCATCATAGGCAGGTGGTCTTTATATGCAGATTCATTTAGTACATGTTTTTCAAGGGAAACAAAATGTGGATTTTATAAACAGGTTGTCTTACTATACAGGTGGCCACTGTATCAGTCATATAGAGAGAACGATGGCATTATGAGAATGTTACATTCGTAGTTAGGGTTTGATACCAACCAAGATCTAAGGACAGATGTCTCTGTAAAGTTACAATCATCCCTCAAATTTAATCACTTAAATGTATTGCATCTAAATGTGTAGCATGCCATGCATGTTTTTGACAATTTCCTCAAAAGAGCCCCTGGATGCTAAGATTAGTTTGCGAGGTTCTAGGTCAGAGTTGAAAAGAATGAAATATTATGAGAACTTCTTTTAGATCCTTGCCTCTAAAAGTCTTTTATCTGTTTGATGTTTGTAATTTATTAGAAATTGCTATATTGGAGAATATTTTTAACTGAGTCAATGACTAATAGAGTATTGATAGCTCTACACATATATTTACATACAGTGATATGGTGAGCAGAAGTGTGTTTTAGATTAGGGACCTACATGTATATTGTATATTGGCACTTTCTGGGTTAATCTGTGTTTCTTATATATCATAAATCATTATCTTTTATTGCAGTTTCCTTTGAGGCCAGACAATTTAACAGCTCCACAATGATTGGCATGGGATTAACACCGGAGGGCATCCTTCAAAATTACGTCATGTACAACTTTCTGACCGACATGACCTGGAGGTCAGAGAGCACAAATGTCTCAAAATGGTAAATGCGTTCTCAGCTGACTATATATGTCTTACCTTTATTCAAAATAGTAGTCATAAACTTATGAACAAAGAAGTAACATTTAAAGCCCAAGTCCACTCCAAAAATAACTTACTTTCAATAGAACCAGAAAAATCAGATAAACCAATCAAAAAAAGTTTGAGCAAAATCGGATAACTAATAAGAAAGTTATGAATTTTTAATGACATGAACAACTTTGAAAATCACTACACAAATTGGCAACTCACTCATGAGTCTGTGACGTATGGTCCTCACTATCCACTAATTATTTTCTTTATATTGATAATATAAATTTCCTATTTTCACCCTAAGAATCTTATTTCTTCACACCAGCATCCAAGTTAGATTGTTAGTAATATGTTTTTGTGTGGATGCACAAATAAAGAGTAATTTTTGTTCAGTTAAATCATGAAAAATTGAATTTTGATAAACTATTTATATAAAAATCAATAATTATGAAATACAATATTCAGAAAATAGTATCAATTCTTCAAAATTCATGAAAGTTTTTGGGAAATGTCATGCACGCAATATGATACAAATCATATAACCTGGGCAAAGGCATGGGAAATCAAGTTTTGGGGAAAAAGGGAAATTAATCGGATTAAACTATATAAAGCAATTGATAAGTTGTGAGGACATGAGGACATGACGTCACAAACTGATAACCATCTTGGCAATTTGTGTTGTGATTCTCATTGTTCCATAGTTTTACATACTTTTTCAAAAATTCATAACTTTCTTATCAGTTATCCGATTTTGCTCAAACTTTTTTTGATTGGTTTGTCTGATTTTTCTGCTTTTATTGAAAGTAAGTTATTTTTGGAGTGTACTTGCCCTTTAAAACCAAGTCCATGACCAAGTCCATGACACAGTATGATAAAAGACAAGTGTGTTATTGTCAGGGTGCACAGGACAAATACAAGGTATACAGTACACGCAAAATACAAAAGACAAATAACATTTAAACGAGTTTAAAGGAGAAACAAAAATGTAAGAGCTCTCAACGATTATAAGCAAGGTGATTCTTCGCATACATTGGTAAAAATTATCCACTAATTTAAAGCCCCTCTGCACTACTTGTAGCTTCTTGCTCCCTCTATATAGAAAACAATGGCTAACCGGTGCCCATTGGTCCCCCATGATCCTCTTTTTCTTATGTTAATTGAGAGCTGAGTTGGTGAGATAACTATTTGTCAGTGACCATGCTAATCCCTCTAATCCCTCCTGGCCAAAGAGGGGGCTTTAAGAAAGCAAAAAAAAATTGTTTGAAATAATTACAATTGTGCTGTTTATTATATAGTACTTCTAACTACTCATTGATTTTATTTGTTTTGCTTCGTAACAGTAGTTACAGATAAAAAAGAAATTATAGTCGAAGCAGAATGCCCGAAATATATATACAAGGTACATATATGACTCGGGCACTCTTATCTCTAAATGTTTGGGAAATTAAATTGAGGGAATCTGGTGATTAAATGTAGTTTTACCATGTTACATATCAGTGTTTAAACTTACTCTTTTTCTTATTCATGAGAATTTGTAGATTTTCTGAAGAAGAAGCATGAATCTCTGTACTTCAATTTTACTTGCCTACTTGTCAAATTGTCTCTTTGGAGCCAGAAGGGTATTAACTCTTATCATGCCACAGGGCTAATCCCCATTGTGCCAAGCCCCAAATCCCCTGTGCCAAGTTTATTTTGAGATAATCTGATTGACGCGAGTGACCAGTGACGTCATTTAAAGCAGTTGGGCAATATCTGATGGGTGGCTGTCTATCTCGCATATGCAGATAGCCTGCCGCTGACCTGTGTAATCGGGCGTTGAGGTCTCCCTTTTTTTGAAAAAACGTCATAAAATTAGAAAATGGCGGAACATAGCTGAATATGGTTGGCCCAATTGGCAAAAGCAGGCTCGAACATATGCAAAACCAAGGAAATTTTCTTCAACGAAAATTGTAAGTTCCATTCATTACTTATTTGTAATTAACATTGATTCATTAAATTGTTTATCAAACCGTTAAAAGAAACGTACAGCAGGTTTTACAAAATATTGCATGAATGTACTGCAGTACAGTGTTACCCAACTTTATACACAGCCAGGATAGTAACACTGCTATGTGTGACTGAACACCACCCCCATAAAATAGGAAACATGCCTTGTGATATAACCTCAACCCACTTGTTTCCATCTATCCTGTAGGATTGAGGATTATTCCAGCACACGCTACTCCCCAGAGTCTGGGCGCAGTGAGGAGGCAGCTAAGGCCTGGGCTATCCTACGAGCTACTGTCTATAACAATACTGGCATTTATAAAGATCATCAGTATGCTGTACCTGTAAGGAGACCTTCAAATAAAATGAAATCTGTGGTGAGTTGTCAAGTTTTTGTTGCTTTTTTTAAATAATTTATTTTCCATAGGTCTTATAAACTGTCAGTGAAAAATTTACCATTTTTTTTGGTAAGAGTCAAACAGCAGTTTGGGGATCACATAAACATATATTTCAAGAAACAAAGCTGATTTTATTTAGTTGCAGAAGGCTTTGTGAGGGGGACATGATACACTGTACAATTACTAAAACAAATATTGAAAATGTAAATTAAAAAAAATGAAAGGAAAGGTATATATAGGAGTAATACAATTAATGTATTTTAGTCACGACTCAATTTTAGGTCATTTTTAAGTCATTCATTCCTTTTGTGTCATGCAGTACTGTAAAAGCAGAAATTTTCTTGAATAGCAGAACTGTTGGCCATTTTGATAATAGGGAGTTTTCGCAAGCTCAACGCGGACGGAGAATCTGCGGTTCGTGTGCAAAATCGAGAAGCTACTATAGCAACAGTGGGGTGACCGCTGAGGTACTGAAATCTAGAACGGTGTTTAGCCAAACCTAAGTGAATCAACAGCCAATCAGCGAGCTTGTAAAGATGGGCGCTGGCCCGGGAACTTAATCAATTTTAGTCAGGCAGGAGATCGCGACGAACAAAATAACTAGGCTAGCCTGTCGTTTTAACCAGTTGGATTGACACGTTTACTCCTGGAATGATAGTAAAAATAATAATAATAGTGCAGTGGAGGAATCAAATAAGTAGAACCAGAAGAACTTAGAAGATCACATATTCAGACAATTCGAGGCTGGAGATGACGAATTTCAACGCGAATGGCTCTTCGTTCGGTGAGTTTCTTTTATTTTATCGATTAGGGTCTAGGCCTAGACCTCTAGTCTAGTCTCTAGATCTAGGCCTATGTATTGTTTCTTAACTAGATCTAGGCCTAGACCTAGACTTTACTAGTCTATAGGGTCTAGGCCTAGCTCTAGAGGCCTACTATGCCTATGGATATAACTATGGATTGTTTTCAAATTGGATGATGAATTCTTAAAATATGAATTCAAAAAGCCGTTTTGTGGCTGTAGTGATAGCTAGTTAACAGAGTCTGCAAATACAGACTCGATCTAGCCTAGATCTAGGCTAGATCTAGACTATAAGTATAACTAAATATTAGAATAGAATGACCTGCAACTGCAAGCCGGTACCATGAGTGACTAATGAAACTATAATAGACCTAGATCTACTTGTATACATGATGTCATGAATAGGCCTACATGACTACAATTACAAAGATGTCTGACTGAAACTAGTCTTAAGTGCCTCAATAAAGCTAAGCTAGGCATACTCGCCTAGGCTATAGACTAGGCCCTACAACTTATTAATATTAGTTCAATCAAAGCTCTCTAAGTGAGTAGTAAGTGGTCTTTTATAATAAGAACATAATAGTGGCTGCTTGGTCGTGACAAGTTGTGCTACACTGCTACTAGTAGTAGTAGGCTAGTACTACTAGTAGGCCCAGTACTAGTACTACTAGTAGGCCTAGTAGTAGTACTAGGCCTAGGTACTAGACACTACTAGTCGTGTACGGTGTAGATCTAAGTAGTCCCGTCTGTACTGTAATTGTATTGCGCAGGGCATTGGCATTGCATTGCGATGTTGTTGTAGTTGAGAGTAAAAACAAAACAAAAAAGTGCTCAGATGTTTTATGAATTGTATGTCACCAGTGGCGGGGTCTTGATTTTTTAAGCCCTTGCCATTTTCTGAGAACTGATGAAATGAAAGGTCAATCCAGTTGCTGTCCAATAATTTGCACAACGTTCCTCTAAATCGAATTTACTACTAGTAGACCTAGGTCTATTTGGTTAACATGGTTAAATCATTTTGAGGGTAGTTTACTACTTGATTCCTTCCAACTTTCTAAACACTTATCGTTTTCAAATAAAATATTGTGCATGTCATGTTTTGTTGAAATAGTGACTGATAAGATAGAGAGATTATCAACAACTATTTAGAAACTGGCTGGTTCAAAATTATTGAATAATTGTGGGGCCCCACAATAAAGCTTATTCTGTCATTAAAATTGTATGCTCTTTCGAATTTGTCACTCAGTTTTTCGTTATCTGACCAAAAAATTATATAGTGTAGCACCCTCTATACCAAAACTCAACTATCCCTTTGATATATTTTCAGTATTATGTAAACCAACATTCAGTAGTGTTCTCCATCTACAACATGAGATTGACTTTAAAACTCCTTTTTCTCTTCTGTTTTATATTGCATTTTAGACACCAAGGTGAATGCGGCACCACCACTACTCCAAAAAGGCCGAGAAACAGAGGGCGAGATACTCTTGCATTTCTGGACAGGAAGATGGAGTTGGAGCAGGAGATGAAGAGGGAAGATATGGAGAGGAGGAGAGAGGAAGAGGAGAGACAGCGAGCTGAAGAGATTGAGAGGAGACGAGAGGAAGAAGAGAGACAGGGAGCTGAATAAGCAATCCGAGAGCGTCGGTTTGAGCTTCTGCAACAACAGATGCTGCAGCAACATCAACAAGCCCTTCAACGACAACAACAAATGCAGCAACACAATCAACAGATGCAATCCATGATGATGGCCCTCATTAGCTCTTTAGAAAAGAAGTAAAGAACAATATCTTTTTTTCATCATTCATGTCTACTGAAATAAGTTTGAGTGACCAACAGTGATTATTTTACTTTGTCATAAGTTATAACCAATCTGTCTTGTCTGCTATATAGTACTATTTTTAAGCCTGCAGGACTTTTTAACAATATAACATTCTTGTTAAAGTATTGACTTTGACAGTTTTGCTAAGTCTTTGTGTATTAAGTTGTATGGTCTTCCTAAGAGTTACCCATCTGCCATTATGATATTCATATGCCAAAGATACATTGTGTTAACTTGTATATATATGCAATTAAACAACATCTTGCCTTTTTTATGTGTTTGACTTCCTTTTTCCTCCTTTTTATTTATTTATTTATTTATTGTTTTTTCCTGATATTTATACAGGGTGGCACATATCACCAATTTGGTGGTCTTCCATGAGGCCCTGTTTGGTTAGAATAAAACAAATAACAGCAGCTTAGTTTCATTTGTAGTTGGTGCTACCACATTTTTCTATGTGCCATTACCATTGCCAACATTACATTCAACTGCAAATCTGGATACCATAATATATGAACGCAAGATATTGAACCTTAGTCTTTAGTAGGTGACTTTGACTGTGTTTACTTGTGTTGTACACATGTTACGTTTTCACAATGCCAACTTGTGTTAATATTATGAAGGTGTTGAGGCAAGTATGTCGTTCAACTTAATACTTTTACATGTTTAGCCTTCAGAGTAACTTGTTAACATAGTTTTGTTTAAGTAGCTACGCAAAGAAAATCACATTTTGAAATTATGCATCACTAGAGAGCTAGCGGATTATATATTATTATTATATAAGTTATAAGTCCCATAGACATCAGAGATCCAAGTAAACCAGCAATTACAGAAATCATCTCAGGATCGATACTAAATAATATTCTTTGCGCAGGTACTTCAAATGCTTCAATAGATCTTTGGTTTATTGTACATGTGTTTTCATAATGTAACTGGTAAGTTGTAAGTGATTGAAAGTTCAGGTTTTCAGCTTATTTCATGTATCTAACTTTATGGGTAATTTCATTGAAATGAAATAGGTGATATAGGCTAGAGTGGAATCATGTATTGCACTGTACTGTAGTTTTATTATTACTTCATATTTTCTACTTATTGATGTACTCATTGATGTATTCTATTTTATTGAGAAATAAACATTTAAAAGTACTTGATTTTAATGTTTTTCTTATCACAGGTGTTTCTATGTTTTCATAAAATCTTAACTAGTTTGAACGCACGATGTAGCTATAAAAAATGATCAAAATACAATGTTCCAGCAGTCCAAGCTAATGAAGCTGGACAATCTTGAAGGCGAGGAGGGGTGGGGGTGTGGTCATCCCACCAAAGGGGCTTATTTTTCTTTCAAAATGTTCACGTTTTTAACTTGACCATGGCATTTATGCTTAATAATTTCAAGAGTATGAGTAATGTGGTACTGTGGTTTGTGTGTGTATCTAATTATGTGTATGTGTGTTGTGTGTTGGGGAGTGAGAAGGGATGACTAGTCTCTGTCCAGCCCTTTGGATTTGCAAATGATATGTGCAAACATTACGAACTTTCAAATTTTGTGCATTGTCGTGTTGGTAAGCTATTTGTTTTCATAACATCTATCCTTGGTTTATTTGTGCGTGTGTGTGTGTTTAATATTTTTTATGAACATGAACCATACACCCTGTATATTGATCTGATCATTACAAAGCATACAGTACTGCTTCACACCATAGACTCACAAACATAATGCTGTATACAAGTACCGAATCGTGAAGGAACATTCACACTTAACTACCCAAATGGCCCGCACATTATATCCATACCCATAACATAACTGGATAGCAAAAACACACTTACAGAACTGTACATAAATACAGTTACACACCCCACAACACACCACATTCTATCATCTTCCAGTACTGTTTTTTTTTTTTGGGGGGGGGTAAAAGAAATTGTGTGTTTGTAGCCATTAATTTCAGTTAAAATAAATTTATTTTACAATATCAACACTGATAGTTGGTTTATTTTCATAGAAGCAAGAACCTAATTTAATGACACACAATCTTGCAAAATTTTGGTGATACCATCTGGCGATACAAGAAATATAGCTTAAATTTAGACTGGTTTATATACAAAAACAGGCACAAAGTGATAAATGCACACACATACGATACACAAATACAAATTAAAAACAACTACATTTCCCTACTACCTCAAGAACATATGTCCATCTGTATCATAAAATGCACTTCAATGTATTCTACTGGTATTAGAAAAATATTGTTTTGAGTTGTTCATCCAACTGACTCCAGCAACACCTCATTTTAACGAGGTCAGATAAGGTTCTGGTTACAAAGTGATTGCCGGTCCCATACCTTTTTTCTTTTCTTTTCTTTTTCCCACCCTGATAATATCGTTGAAATTGTTTAACTCAAAGTGACCACCATCATGTTGGAAATCAAGGTTGCCAGGTGTGTTGATATCATTAAGAAGCATGATCTACATCATCTATAATGTCGAAAGCATAGGCTGCCAGAAGTGCATCTTGCACTCGATGTAAATTCGCCATGTTTGAAGGAGAGGGATATTCCCAAGCGGTGACGTCAGCCACTCTGTAATTATACGTCCGCGTTCACGAAAAAGCGAAACCGTTTATTGTAACCAGGGCGGTCTGTGTGCGCGGACATAACCCTGAGTGTTCGCGCGTCCTAGATGGTCTGTCCGTCCTTGAGCGAAAACTCCATAATGAATTACTTTGCAGGCTGAAACAATTGGAAGTATCCGCCCTTCGCAAAATTCACAAAAGTTTAATGCAAGCATAAGTCTTTTGTTTTACAGTAGTAATGCCTCCATACTAACTATTACTCTGACACCAATATGTATTTGTTATTGCTGTAGATTTGGTATGATTACACCGAAGTGGCCAAGGCATGGGGTTTGTTACTCCAAGCATCTGAGACATTAGGAACAAGTCCTTTGTTCAGGTGAGAATGGAAAGCCAGAATCAAAACAAACATGAAGAATGTAGAATTACTTTGATTCACAATGTTTAATGTATTTGAGCTCTGAACTGTGATTGCAAGTAAACTGATTTTCAGAAAAACAACAAGATCATGTGTAATTTAAGAAAAATGCCTTGCCACTTTCAAAAAATCCCTTAAAGCATGTTTCTTCCGTCCTAGTTATAATGTGATGTACCTATTTTATCAGTATGTATTTCACGTTTCTCATCAAATTCTGTAATTTATGTAAGCGCAATGGTAATTTTTATGACTCCGCTACAAAGTAGCCGGAGGCATTATGTTTTCTGGTTGTCGTTCCGTCCGTACGTCCCGTATTCGTGGTCGCGTTATCTCAAAAAACCGATTGATGGATTACCGCCAAACTTGGGTCATGTATGTATCTTGCAGAGCTAATGAACTTAGTAGATTTTGGGGTCACGAGGTCAAAGGTCAAAGGTCACAGGGCTCATTATGTATGCAAAAATAGCTCATGATCACGTTATCTCAAGAACCGATTGATGGATTAGCGCCAAACTTGGGTCATGTATGTATCACTGCAGAGCCAATGAACTGATTAGATTTCGGGGTCACAAGGTCAAAGGTCACAGGGCTCATTATGTATATTATAATAGCTCGTGATTGCGTTATCCCAAGAACAGATTGATGGATTACCGCCAAACTTGGGTCATGTATGTATCTTGCAGAGCCAATGAACTGATTAGATTTTAGGGTCATGAGGTCAAAGGTCATGGTGCTCATTATGTATGCTTATAAATAGCTTGTGAACACATTATCATTAGAACTAACAGATGGATTACAATCAAACTTGAATATTAAAAATTGCTTCCATTTTGGTTTGTAAAATTGCTCTATGGCAGAGGCATCATTTTCGACTGCGCGCAGTCGAAGTTCCATCTAGTTGGTTTTAGTGCTCCTAATGCGTCAGTCACATTTGCCGTGGCGGCCGTGGGGTCTAAAATATCTACAGCCAATAGCAATTATAGGGCCGCCGCAGCATATCCATATCACATACTGTAGCAGTCACATATGTTAGGGTAGCCGCACGGCATATTTTGAATTTGTGGAGGCAGAAAAACTGCGGCTGCCATAGAGCCTTTGAAGTGATGACGCACGATCACCTTGCGGCGTCCCTGCAGCGGCCGTAGGTTTTAGACAAATACCAAGGCAGATGCAAGGTAGCCGCAAGGCAATGAATGATAATATACATATGAAAAAAAACAACTGGTATATATTTATATATATACCAGCTCCACGCCCAGCGCAAACTAACACGGGGCCGTAAGGATGGCGTGCGGCGAGCGTACCGGAGTCGTGCGTGGGCATTGTGTTGCCCGATGGGTGTGCAACATCCTGCAAGGCCACTCTAGAGCCCCCGTGGAATTCCTGCGACCGCCGCAATTTTTTGGGGGTCCGCAAAATTCGATTGTAATTCATAAGCCCCTAGGGCAGCCGCATTGCAAACGCAAGGCCACAGTACGCCTAACGTATGGTGGCTGTGGAACCGCCCTACTGCATGGCTACGGCGTGTCTAATCCCACGGCGACCCCTACGGCCCATAAAAGATAGGGATACGCCCTAGGTGACCCTGAGGCCACCGCATGTATCTCTCGATTTCAGGGGCCTATGGCTGCTGTATCCTAGCTAGAGCATATGTGACCAAGGCAAATATTATCAATATTATTATTGAAATCAATAGTGTTTACTTCATTGTCCAATTCAATCTATTGTGTTCAAGCCTCACATGTTTCTATTTAGTAGGAGTCAATTGTTGAATGGCATAGGAATAGTCATAACAAAATCGTACTCCCAAAATATTTTCAATAACTCCAGTATTTCCCCAAAGCTGCAAATCTATTCTGAGCAGGTACAGTCTTTATTTTTTTCAGTAAAAAATGTTGTGTAACGTATCACCATTTCAAATGTCTGTGTTGTAGATATGATCTGGTGGATGTGACAAGAAATGTTCTACAGGACCTTGCTTTTGACTTCTATGAAAAAATAATGGCATCTTTCCATGCCCAGAACATCACAGCTGTCAGGTAAGACATCAACTCTGTGTAAAAAGAGGTATTATAAATATACTTTTTCAAACAAAAGCTAATTGAGTTTTGTCATGTGCTTATTAGAGGGAAAGCAAAAGTCATTAGTCAATATTTATGCCTGTTTTGTACTTTAAGAAGAAAGGCTTCATCTTACTAAGTAAATTCTGGTTTAACTATAGATGGCAGAATTACTTCATGTAATTTAATACACAATAGTGTAAACGAAATTATAACTTCAATTTTATGCAAATTGAAGCTTAATCTTTGTCAATATAACCATAAGCATATAGTATACTTCATATTTATAACTGACATCTGTGGTACAGGGATGTTTTGTGAACAAGTGGAAATGGTAGAGTATGTTTCTGAATCAGGTTTTTCACATCTGTTAAAATACTCTTGTTTTTTTTATCCATCTTCTTTTCCTATAGAGGCAATGGGACTCTACTATGCAACTTGATTCTTGACATGGATAGCATCACCTCCTCTCATCAGGACTGGTTGCTAGGTACATGGCTGGAGGATGCAAAGTCCCTAGCAACCAATGATGAAGTAAGTCCCAGTATAGGATGGCAGTTTACGAAATAGTGTATATCTATGCATGTTAATGCTATCAAATTTGAAAGCTTGTGACCTATATCTTAGCATGGAGGCTTGTATGTTGCAAGATATTGTCTAACAAAGTGATCTAAATGTTATTTAAAGGGACTTGGTAACATTGTCCAGATGAGAGAAAATGGTGCTAAGGTAGTGACTTCAATGCTAGATGTACAATTAAAGATAATCTGAAAGTTTGAGTGAAAACAGACCATTATTAATGATAAAAATTGGGAAAAACTGATCTGATCGATTCCTTAATTCTCCCAACTATATGATTATTACAATTTAATTACATTTTAGGTGAATGTAAGTTGTCACAAAGCAATGAATTGGCTCTTTATACCATTCCAGACATTTAAGTGTTGAAAGATTCTTTAAAAGCCTGTCTTATGTCTTATTTTCATGGAAAAACGGTTGGGAACATTCAAAAATGGTTGGGAGAATTTACTGTTAGAGGGTGTCGCACAGTGACGCCGTCAAAGAAAACCATAAATATCTTTGGGTGGTATTCTCGAACGCCGCCTAAGTTAAACCTGGCCTAACTTAGTCCGTGGATTAGTTAGGCCAGGCATAACTTTAGTCCATGGACTAAGTCAATTTCAATTCTCGAAAGGTGGCCTAACTGATCCATGGACTAACTTTAGTCCATGGATCATTTACCATGGTTACAGTTTCTGCACATGCTCAGTATACAGTATATCGAAGCTGTGACTTCACAATGCGCTAAGACAATGGATGCGCGCAGTGTGGAAAGAATGCAGCACCTTGACAACTTGATCAGTATGACGTACAGGGCCTTCCAAAGTGGGGGGCAGCACCAACAAAAAAGGGCACTTGCTGGAATTGCATCATTGTTAAAAGGGAAATTATCAGAGGTGAAAAGGGTCACTTATCACACCTGAAAAAGGGGCATTGAACATATTTTAAAAGGGGCACTTATAAGAATGAAAAAAGGCACTTATAATAAAGGAAAATATGCATTTGTTGAAAGAAAAGGGGCAACGATGATTTTGTTACTAGGGGCACCTCTCAGATTTGAATAGGGCAATTATCAGAGGTGAAGGGGCACTTATCAAAAGTGAAAAGGGGCACTTCTCGTACCTGAAAAGGGGCACTTACTAGAGATTTAAAAGGGCACTTATAAGAATGAAAAATTGACACTTAATGCAAAGGAAAATGGAAACTTGTCAAAGGAAAAGGAGTGCGTGTCAAAATTAAAGGGGTACTTATCAGTGGTGAAAAGGGGAAGGGGCACTTTTCCTATGAAAAAAGGGGCACTACTTACAAAGTTAAAAGGGCACTTTCCAATGTAAAAAGGGGTATTTTAGGGAACTTTGAAAAAGTGGGGGGCACTGTACCCCCTGACTCTTTCTCCCTATCTCCATCTCTCTCTCTCTCACACACACTATCTCGCATCATTGTTTATTTCTCATTTTCATGATATCTCTCACCATTAAATTGTTCTTTCTCATTTATTTCCCTTTCTCTTTTACTCTCTCTGTTCTCTCACTGTTCTATTTCCAGACTTTTTCCATGTATGATTCAATGAATCCAACCGTATACACACTTAAAATCAAAATATATCTTTATTTTTCTTAAAACGGAAACAAATGTAATTCACGATGAATATGTATTATAATATTGATGGTCAAATATTAAGCTCCAATAGCCTCATAATCTGCTACTTGAAATTATTAGAATTCATTGTTATGTATTTGTTACATTACTTTTTCCCATTTTTTTAAACAAAGCATAGGCTACTTTTGAGCCCTATTTCTTTTGCAGGAATCTGTTATATCATGAATTGCACCATATTATAAAACACATTATAAAACATGATTTCTTAAATGACTCAAAATCACATTTTTCCAGTGAAACAATGAACATCTGATGTACAAACAAACCTACTTATGAGTGATGGTTGCTTTGTGGTTCACATACACACACACCAAGGACATATCAGGATTTTTATTAACGGTTGCTTGTCTGTTACCATAGCTTCATGTTATGAGGATTAATACAAAGGTTTTGATCCCAGTCACAGCTACAGCAGATGGGGTCTGGTTCATTGAAGAGGCTAAGTAGAACTTCATAGTCCTTGCATGTATGTCTGTTGAATCAAAAGAGAAAAGAATGAAAGTAAGCACATTGAAACCTATTTCTGTTGTAACATTAAAAAAGGTCTTGCATGTACATTGTGATTTAAGTGGACTTGCATGCACATTGTGGTAAAAGTGGAGTGCATAATCATTACATGAAAGTATTGATGGAAAAATGTGAATGAACAAATGTCATCCTCGAAGTACCTTAGCTGTATGGGCATACAAACAACAACTTATTTGTACAGCCTACCTGTCAGAAATTCAGCAGCTCAGTAGTTCTCTTTCCTCTCTGAATTTGTCTCAATTCTCAGGGAATTTGTCTTCATTTATTTTACTGAAGAAGAATATCATCCTGAAACAAAAATAAAAAGGTTTAGACCTCATTAAAAAGTTAAAGATCTACTCCATTGATAATTGGTCTTAGTTATACTGTCAATCATATTCTAACTTTAAAAAACAACAACCTGAGGCTCCTTTCATGTAGGCACCCCCTCCCATAACTATTAATCATTGATTTACAGAATGACTACCAGTATCTCTTTTAAAGTCAAGAACAAACATACACATTCTTGCAGTACTATCTCATAAATGTGCTTGCACCAAGTTGAACTTGCCATGTCATGGCCTAAGAAAGCCCATAAGTAGTTAAAGTTTATAGCCAAGTTAGTCCCCTTCCTAAAATCAAGTCTAGAGGTCTACATCTTACTTAGATAACTAGCTGACAGTTGGCCTAACCTAGATGTAAACGCAGCCTGGAATGTAGATTTTACAAGGCCCTAATCGTTAGAGCCTAACTTTTTCATCTTACTAGTTCAATCAAACATTAGACCAAAGATTGTCTTTTTTATGTTATCTCCCTAAATGAGCTTCATGAAAGGGGAAAAAGTGAAATGAAAATTTACTGCACTGTACTGTACTACAGTCTGTAGGTCTCTAAGTCTTATATGGTCCAGAATTGTTAGTGGTAGGTTTGAATTTTCTTCTGACCCAAATTTGAAAGTACTTAATCAACTGTTGATTATTTGTGTCTTATTTTCAGAGATAGTTCCGCCCAAAAGTCTAGGCCAAGCTGTCATTGTCAGGAGTGACTGGTAGCCACGGCAATCGAGCTGAAAATATTAGCTCGCGCCGATGTAAAATGAATAAAAATTTGAGTGTAGATTGCACCTACATTCATCAGACAAAACAATTTTAAATCACTTCATAATGTATCTGTAGACACATCTGCAGGTTCATAAAATCAGCAGATCTTTAATAAAAATGTTATAAACATGATTTAGTTTACAAAATTTAGGCGTAATTACAGCTTTACTCACCAGCAGACTTTCCAAGAAAAATGGATTATCTTTTTTTCCTGTTCAGGAAATAACCGGTGTTGGGCCAACTGGCTTTGAGATGCCTATGTGGGTGCAATCAATTCATGTTGGGTCTGCACTCTGCACAGTCTGCAGGACTGCCTCTCTTGTTGAAGGAAATTAGATGTATTGCTCCCATCTCATGGCAATGGCTATTGAGATGGACTGCACAAGGCGGGACACTGTAGCTTGGGAGAGGCCTTCTTTCTTCATCCCCATGCATCAATTAAAAAGAACCTGAAATAGCAGAAAATCAAGATGAAAAATATGTTGATAAGAAATTACAATTTCTCTTTCTCTGTACTAGTCTAGTTTACTAACTATTATTGGACTAAACTATTACTGTAACATTATCAGCAAATGTATGTCAACAAGAAAGGGAAACTTCTGCATGTCCCTTTCCTTTCAAATTTTTTTCGGGGGGATGGGTGGTCATGAAAATCATCATCATCCTGTAGAAAATTATCGCCCCAACAGCCACAGCTAGCAGCTCGGGCAGAGGTGATACTAGTCCGAAATTTCTGTCTCTTTCGTTCGTTAGCCTCTGATTTGGTTAGGGTCGGCTCCTGAAATAGGAGCCGACCTACCCAAATCAGAGGCTAACGAACGAAAGAGACAGAAATTTCGGTCTAGATCCAGACTAGTCTAGACCTAGATCTAGGCCTAAAAATAAAATAATTTTTAAAAGGTGATTATTACTAAAGCTAGTCCACTTTTAGGCAACAGCGTCTCGAAAATCCACTATAAAAGTAGTTTCTACGTCTAGTAATGATAGTTTTAAGGTGGTTTTAAGGTGGGATATGCGTACGAAAGTACAATAGTGCCAAGAAAAAAATTACCCGGTAAGAAATTGCTCAACCTCAGGAAACGAAAATGTTAACCGACAATTATTTGCACGTATGGGACTGGTCCGCGAACACCGTGAAAATTTACCAAGTTTCCCCCAAATTTATTCAGTTAAAAGCATTTTAGATTATCACCAGTACAGCAACATGACAGTAACAAAAATACTTTATTAGCTGGTGTAACTTTCATGAGCGCTTATCCATACAAACGAGTGTAAATTGTTATCAAATATAGAAATTCAAATGCAAAACTTACCGTTCACTCTCCGCAGACAGTCGATTTAACTAAAACGTGACGTCACGAAGTTAGTCCGAACTATGACGTATTTAAACCACCCCTCTGAGCGGACTAAAGTTAGGCCGAACTATGACGTATTTAAACCTGGCTTATCTTTAGTCCACCTTCGAGAATAGCAAAAAAGATAGTCCATGGTTTAAACCAGGTTTAATCCATGGACTAAAGTTAGGCGGCTTTCGAGAATACCACCCTTTGTGGTTTGAGAAATTTTTTCAGAATTGTTTGCATGTTAGAGGGTTAGTACAGTAGAAGGAATATTATAAGTAACATTTCATACAAAAATTACGCATTTTTTCATCAACCTTCAACAATGTTACCGAGTCACTTTAAAGTTAACACCACTGATCATACCATATTTACCAAATTCTCCTTGTTTTTTCTCCGTTCCTTTTTATTGTTTCCTCTATCAGGAAGAATCACTGTATGAATACAATGCAAGAAATCAAATCACTGTCTGGGGACCCCAAGGAGAAGTAAGTAGCACTTGCTCATTCTTGATCATTTGAATTATAAAACAAAACCTTGAATCATTACCGGGAGATTGAGCACAAGTGGAAATATGACTTTATCGATAATTGAAAGTTTAAATTCTTCAAACAATATTAGATAGAAAAGAAAACATTGTGTTAAACCCTCATCAACTTGACTTTGCCAAAAAGGCAATATGGTGATGTCATCATGGCACTACTGTAGTATTTGTTGGAAAGAGAAAATTGGTCAATTGACATAATTATACTATTTTTTTCTGACAACGAATGTCCTTCATCCTTTAGGAAATGGTGCTCATGAATTGAGATGTCAATGAAAACTATTAATTGTTTTATTCAGATTTATTTGATTAGTTGTAGTATGCAGTGCTCTCTTGTAGTTCATTTAGTCATATTTTTGTTTTGGTCTACCCTTTTACAGCATATAGACTATGCAAACAAGCAGTGGGGAGGATTACTTCGATCGTAAGTATCAGTCATTGCGATATATCTCTTTACAAAATTATTTGTATTTATCCAACGATGTAATTCTTCATCACTAAAGACTCTTTCTACACCATTACAGAATGTGTTTTGTCATTCTTCTGCATTCTGAAATACAATCTTGTAACTTACACATGTATATTAAAAAATTATTTTTGGGAGAAAAACTGCTACCTTTTCATTGTTTTTGTTGTACCTGCATGTCCATCTATTATGTCTCTGTTTTAGGGAGAAAATGATATAGATGAGAACTGAGAGAAATAATAGCTCTGGAGAGCTCTTGATGGCTCTAAAATACTACAAAAAATATGATCTTTGGTAAAAAATAAAAACAGAGGTATACATACAAATTGGCCTAACAAAATCTTGTTTTCATTGGTGAAAATCCAAAGTTATACGCAATTTGGGTGAAAAACGAACAAAAACGTCTCAAAAGGCATAATAGGCGCAGTTTTAAGCTTTAAACATAAAATTGCAATTTCCTTGAAAACTACGGATTGGACAGATGAACCAATTACATGTACGTGTCGAGGACGACGTGCCTTACACCATGATATAAACCGGGACGCGCTATCATACTTAATTTGGGAGTTATAAGCCATTCAAAAGGCCTAATATGCGCCTTTTTCACCTCTGAATTTAAAATTGCCATTTACTCGAAAAGTACGGATTGGACAGATGAACCAATTACATGTACGTGTTGAGGACGACGTGCCTCTGTTTTAGGGAGAAAATGATATAGATGAGAACTGAGAGAAATAATAGCTCTGGAGAGCTCTTGATGGCTCTAAAATACTACAAAAAATATGATCTTTGGTAAAAAATAAAAACAGAGGTATACATATGAATTGGCCTAACAAAATCTTGTTTTCATTGGTGAAAATCCAAAGTAAAGCTTTTAACATAATATCTTCTTTCTCTTTAATACACTGGTTTATTTTAGGTGTTATCATAGTTGATGGCACCTCTATGTGCAGTTCTTGGTTGGATTCATGGAACTTTTTGTAGGTAATGATCAAAACAAGTTAAGATGAGATATTTAAACACGTCTTGTAGTACAAAAAATGTCATTGCCAACCTACATAAAGTGGACTAGATCCATTTTGAGAATGATTTATTTCAGTAATTATGTATAAAATTATTTGTTGTATTTCAGGTATTATTATAATCGATGGCAACTGTTTGTGCAGTTCTTGGATGGATGCATAGAACTCCATGTACCTTATGACCAAGGCAAGTTTAATATGAGATCTTTTATCCAAGAGACTGAATGGACCTACAGCACAGAGAAATTCCCAACTGAACCTGTTGGTAAGTACATTTTGCAGTCATATAACGGCTTGAAAACCCAATTCACCAATTTGCATTGTTTTTACTAGTAAGGCTAAAGCCAGGGTAATAATTGTGGAGCGCCAGGAGTGTCAAGTCTGACAGACATGAGCGCTATACATAAACCAACTATTATTATTATTATTATTAATGGTAAACATGTAGAATTTACATGATGTAAGATGTACAAGTACTAGGAATTCAGGTGGTCTGAATCTGGAATGCTAGAAAATAAAATTTAATGAAATCCATAATCGGAGGTTATATGACAAACGCATCAGGCAAGGAAAAGCATGATTTGTTTTCGTTATTCTTAGCTGCAAAAAATAATAACAAGCCATCTAATCAACCAGAGAGGCAAAGATACTAGACAAGTTTTATGTGTCAATTTCCATTAAATTTTCTATTCTATTTGGTCTTTTATGAGGACAGTTTTTTGGGGAGGAGGGGGTGGTCTTATTGACCCTACTGAAGCCCTGCCTCAATAAAATTAATCTGTGCAGCATTTGATAAACGTGCAATTACTGTTCATGTGCAGGAGATACCGTGTCCATATCCAGAGCCCTGTACAGCAAGTATGAGCCTTACATCAAGGAAGCAAGAACATCTGGAAGGGCTAAAAAGAGGATAGAGGAGGGAAGAAAGCAGAGTGCAAGACAGGAAAGGTTACCATACTCCTACATGTATGTATAGTGATGTATAGAGAGAGAGAGAGAGAGAGAGAGAGAGAGGACCTGAGTACTACCTTGCTGACCAAAGAGGGCAATAGTGGTATATGTAACTATGCTTCTTTAGGTAGCTTAGCGAAAGCAAAATGCATAATAGTGATATTAGTTGATTAAAACATTTTTTTTTTACATACACTGTATCTAAATAAAAGTTTAGCTAACATTAAGCCTCATCAAGATTGTATATGCATATCCTAACCATGTAATTGTACCTCTGTGGGATAAAATGATGATTTTTAACAAATATGCAGTTTTGCGTCACAAACATTTCTTTTTATTATATTTCGCTAAGCTACCCAAATCAGTTATTAACCCTTTGGAGACTGAGCATATACAGTGTCACTCACAAAAGAGGAAACCCAGATTAAACCCTATACATTGTTGCAATCAGTGCATGTAGATTTATTGGAATATACTCAGATTGCAGTCTATCATGTTTTCTTTGATTTTATACTCGATGACTAAAATCAAGCTATGGGCTGCTTAACTGTGGCATTTGCCTGATTCATGTCAAGCTTGCCTCTGCCCAATTGCAATTGATGGGATGGTCAACCCAAATTTTGGTTTAATTAAATGATCTCTATTCTGGTTGAGTTCACTCTGTGATGAGCAGCCTATCCAAGAACATTGTATTAACTACATGTATCATGCCATTATGTATTACAGAAAGATCACTTGATAGTGGGACCTGAATATGTGTTTCCTTTTTACTGAATCACTCTAAATACTTGGCTTCCAAATCTAATAGAGGTGCATTTTACTTGTATCTTGTGGGTTAATGTAATAAAAGAATTTTAACTTAAGGCAAGCACTTTAGATATTGATAGTACTATTAATACCACTACTAAATTATCAAGGGTACAGTATTAGCATTAGATGAATACAAGGCTTATTGCCTGTATTAAAGTACATATAGCAGGAAGTGAGTGAGTGGGAGAGTGAGAGTGAGAGAGAGAGAGAGTGAGGGGAAGGACTTTGAATAGTAAGAAAAATGAATTAAATGATGTACATATTTAAGTCATATATTTTCTACCAAAGGGTAGGGTCTTTTTATTTGTGAAAGGCTGAAATTGTTAAAGTCATTATAGTTTGATAAGGAAAGAAATCTATTTATCATTTATATCTTATATATCTTTTTTGCTAGAAGGCTCAGTATTACTCAAATGAAATGAATGTTTTGTAGAAAGGAAAGAATTTGCGTGTTCATTCGACAATTTCCTTTTTTTTGTGCCTACGTTGCCATTCAACTCCAAGATATTAAAACACTGTGCAAAGTAAGTTCATATATGTAAGAAATCCAAAGATTTGATAGTAATGTTTATGTAAGATGACCAGTATTTACTATTCTGACACTACTTTATTTTTTCATAATGATTAGATAATATTTGTATTTTGCATTTATTTAGGCACTCTGTTGAAACACCAAACATGTCTGGGGGTGTATCAAAAGGTAAAAAAAAAACTCATACAGGGCTGCATCCCTGATATAATTATTAATGAAAATAGAACAAATATTACAAGATACATCATCATACAAACAAGTATGGTAAAGCCTAAGGCACACTAGAGATACACATGGAATAGACATACATGAAGTTATTCGCAAGTAAAACACATTATCAATAACTTCATCTGCTTATACTCCTTGTTATCACAGGTTAACAGATATTACATAATACTTCAAACACTACTAAATCTTACTCTCCTTCAAATTTCATACAGCATAATATCATATATATTTCCACCGGGAATTCTGAATGCCTACCTTTTCCACTCTACTATGGACACTGATTCTTGCCCTTTTGGGGGATTTTGATGCAGCAGCGACACTCATAACATCGTTGGTATCAAGTAGTTATCCACGAGATCATCTGTATCAAAGAACACATATAAATAATGTAAGAAATTAAGACAAATATATCACCCATCAATATACATACAAAGAATCTCTTATCCATTGATATAATTTGCAAAATCTTTATTTTAACATAGAAACACCTGCTTCTTCTGCAAGTCTGTGCAAGCCCTAGCTGCTTGATGCTCAACTAACTTCATGGTTTATTTAGAACTCCCTTGCGTAGCGATGTCATATCCCCTGGCAGTGAAATCTGTGTTCATTACTCTGACAGTGTTACACGTTACCAGTTCACGCACAAAAAATACACTTTTGTTTTCTCCATAGACTTTCCTCTCGATCTGTTCAGTGTTTCTCAGCTTTGTTTCCGCATTCAGCAGCAAGCTTGGTTTCTCCTTCAGATATCATTGTGTTGAAGGCCTGCTTATTTCGTACTCCCATACACTTAACACAATTTGGTCTTCCAACTTGAGTTCTGCATTATGTTGTTATATAATTGATATGGTTGTTTTCTGCTGCCACCCTTGTTTTTTCTTAACCTTCTTTGCTTATCTTGTTCTTATGATATACCTGTACATGTATTTCTTTATTGTGACCTTTCTGTTTGATTGTGTGTTTGGAGGGCAATCCCTCCTCAAGTCTATAGGTAATAGGCACAGACTGTAATTTGTCACCTAGAGCCGAGAGCCTAGCTCTGTCAATCTCTGGTAGTGTCAAATAAGGATTTTACTTACCAGCTCTATGAGAGAGTCATTGGCAGTGGATGAGAAGGAACCAGGCAAGCCCACCTGGATGGTGAGAGGTTGGTATCACTGGCCATCTTGTGTCCGGCGAGCTAGCCTTTTGCTGCTCATGGTGAGTCTTGCGCCTTCCACACGCACATCCAGCCCGATGTGGACGTCGAAGTACTACACGCTGTCGCCTGGGATCTGGGTCATCAGTCCAGCAACTCAAAAACGTTGATCCACATTCGCTTGCTAAACTGAGTTATGGCAAACATGACGTACCACTCGTTTAACTTGGTTAGGATAAAAGCTTTGAAATTCAAGTGTGCTGAGTGTATGAGCTTTTTGTTTCAATTTAAGTTTGGTAAGCTGTAACCATCCTACATGGAATACCATTCCTTTCCCCATGTTTCATTCTCTAAATTTTCTTTCATTTCCTTTCAGTTTCATCTTTAAAACAAACAAACTATACCTTTAAAATGTGAAAATGTGACAAATGTGGTTTCGATAGTATAAAAGTTCAGAAAAGCAGTAAAGAGTAGTACATGTATGTAACATCAATAACAGGAATGTTGTGGAGTATACATTACAGTAATGTAGTCTGTGAGGAGGATCTATAAAGGTGTATGAAGCCATTCACTGAAAATGAAAAACTCACTTTGAAGTTTTCAATAGTATGATCAGGAAGTTTAAAATGCTTGGCAATTGAAAGGCTAAGGTCATTCAGACATACTAGACTGTGAATGGATTTGTGGTACACTCAGTGTTTTATTTCTTGTAGCTATGCTATCAAAGATTTTCACCCAATGTCTCATTTTCTTAGTGTCATCACCACTGCATTTGCAACTCAATACACTTCAATAGTATGACCAGTAAGATTGAAATGCTAGGCATTTGGTAGATAATTCACATTCCCCTGCAGAGGGAGAAGGGGATACTTGGCTGCTTGTGCTCTGTTTGCATATATCGTCATTCAGCATAAACCATGAACTGCATCTAGAGAAGATTTATCCAGTGCCCTTCCTGATCAATTTAGAAAGACATTTCATAAATATTTTAGAAATTCTTCATATTATATGACAAGCACTGAAAGCTCAAATGAGAGCTCAAAATGATATACATACAGAGTAATTCAGTTATAATTAAACCAACCTCTTAATTTTAATTACATGAGTTTATTGCTCTAAGCTCTACTGACACTAACCAAAGGTAATAAAAAATACACATACCCTGCAAGAAAAAAGAAAATAGTTGCATTCAGGAGGTGTAAACATGTAACTTACCTTCAACCATTTCTAATTGTTCAAACTTTCAGATGCATCGTATTTTATTTTCAATTGTTTGCTTTTTAGTTCAGTTCACCATTCGCAATACTTCATTTATCTCTCACACTTTAATAGAAATCTTTGGAAGACTGGGATCTAATCACATTCAATTTTGTTCATGGTGTGATTTTAATATTTTGCTGGATCAACTCGATGACACCTCCCCATTCCAGAAAAATATACAGAAAAATACACAGCATTATTTTTGGAATGGTGTGAATATGGACACGTTTTGGACCACTCATCTGATGAAAGCTACCTACTTTCTTAAACTTGAAGCAACACTATCAAATAGACATGACTATTTCAACCACAAAATGATCATCTACAATATTTGGTGCAGATCGATGTCATAATATGATTACATATCACTTGCAAACGTATATAGCAACATTCTATAAAAATAGATGACGAAGTTGTCCTTGAAGTTATCAAGTTTTTTTTTCTTCTTCCCCCCCTTCCACAGGGGTCTTTATTTTAAAAACAAATTCCATCATATACAGTATATCCATACATTATATACAAATAATTAAAGAAATAATTGCCATACATGTACATAATGGCTTAACACAGATAATAAACATCACAACCGAAAACTTTGTGGCAGATAAAAACAAGCATTTATGACAAAATTAGTATTTTAAATATAAAAATTAAAAAAATACCAAACATAAAATACATGATCATGTTTGTGTTGGCACATTTCCAACACTCTCAAAATATTTTCTAAAGTGAAACCATTTCTTTTTCAATTTATTCTCTCTGAGATTTGTTTGGTATATGTATTTTTCCATTTCATAATAATGTTTTACAGCTGATAAAATTATATCAAATGAAGGTAGTTGATTTCGTTATTTGGCCGAAAATATTTCTTGTCTTACAACCATCAGAACACAGTTGAGTGCATTATTATTGATACCGCAAAATCCAAACAATTTATTTTGATTTGTAAGTATGATCCTTTCCCCCGTATTACGAAATATCCAGAACTCAAGTTTCGACCATACTTCATTAGAATAGTTACAAAAGCAAAAAACATGTATCATAGTTTCATCATTGCTACTACAAAAAGTACACTTTGTCAGCTACTACACCAAATCTTAACAAAGTATCCTTCATATATAATATTCTATTTAAAATCTTGATTTGAAACCACCTCATGTTGATATCTATTGTTGACTGAAATGGAATTAGACATGTTGAAAATCTTTTTAAAAATTCCAATTTGTAAGAGCTTTACATTCCTTTACTTTGGTTTTTAGAAAAGATTGATTCATATGTGAACAACAACTTTTGTTTTCACCACAAGGTGCACGGCTTCGGGAATGATAGGTTCTAAGGCCTTGGGAACTACAAGTGTACTAATTTTAAAACCTGACAGAATTGCATTCCAAAGACCATAGTACTGGAGGAAGTTTGTTTGTATGTCAAACCTTCGCTGAAACTCAAAATATGAAAGAAAAGAACCATCTATTTTTAGGATGTCGTTCACAAAACGTGCTCCTTGTAAATTCCAAGCCCCAAAACATACCACTTTGTCATTCATTTTAATTTGGGGGTTATTCCAGAGAGGTTGACATGCAATGTCGTTAATAAGAAGTTCGACCAAGTCTAACCAAGTGAAAAGGACCTCTTTCCAAAATGGATTTGGAGTCAAGTCTGCTAATTTTTGAGCAAAATTGGTGCAGAAAGTCACTTGGTATTACAGAGTAAAAGTTGTCTCTGACGATTCTGATTTATCTGCCCTAAAGAGAATGAATGTAGTCATAGACATCTCCTCCGTGGGCTACACACTTTGATCATACTTATACCTTGCCACTATTATCCTTTGAACAGGGGATCTGTGGAGTAGCTTTCCCCTGGCCCCAGATTGCCCCCCCCCTATCCTACCCTATCTTTCAGATTCACAGCCCAGTATTGGAATTCCAGACAATGTACAGTTCAAACTTTGCTACTCCAACTGAGAGACGTGCAGTTTTGTTATACTGGGTATAGAGTATGAATTTTAACCAAATGGGGATAAGAGGTGATTGGTTTGACAACCCTAACCGATACTTAAACTAATAGTATTATTATTTATTTGGTAAACAGTAAGGTTTGAAGGGAGTCACATGGATGCCGGGAAAGGAAAAGGATAAACTAAATAACTATAACCCGATGGTCTTCTTTTTCAATCCATGTGACTAAACATATATAATTTGCACAGAATATCAGATACAACAAATAATGAACAAATAAAGAAAAAAGAAAACAATTAATGTCCCATTATGTACATACATATGTCTATAAAAAAAATGTTTTTTTAAAGAAAGGGGAGAACACATGTACACAACTGAATATGAACATGACATGAACCTGGAGAGGGCGCTGTGCAACCGAATACAATTAAACAATATCAGCGACTAATGAAACGGTTTAAACAAGTATTATTATAGTGCAAATTCGTGTCTGTTGTTTGAATAAATATAACATGGTTTTGGTTTTTCTTAGTACATGTCATATGTTTCTATTTGTACCAACCAATTGTATTATGTGATAAATTCTAGCATGGTCAATTAAATTTAAAAAATATTAATACCATATTTTCCTGATTGATCATGTATCAACTTTACATTATTACCACATGTTGTCTAATAAATTCTTCATAGTAGATTGATACTTTACCCTACATTCAGCACAACACAGTCACTAAGACTTCTGAAGAAACAAAATCAACCATAAACAATTTCAGTAACCTTGTTCATCACCTGTTTTATGTAATCTGAACATGATTTTTTATGGGATGTGCATGAGAGTATTGGTTGCCTAAATCTTGATTTCTATTAGTGATTGGGTTGTACAGTCATTTTGTTTCACAGCATTATGATCTTGCATTGATTTAAAGTACTAATTATTTCTTTTCTTTGATATTTTATGTAATGTTCATAATACATGTAGTCATAAGATAAGCAAGATGTTTCTACATCATTTAAGAAGTTACTCAATCGGAGTTGATTTGATTTCTTATATTAGACAATTATGTAATTAAGACATCTGTCTATAGTTTTTATATCAGGTATGAAATATATTTGCTAATTTTGTATACTTCTTGTTGTGCTGATTTGTTATTTTGTTGTTGTATAATTTTGGTCTTCTCTTTTCAGTAACTCTCCAGCTACCTCTCTGTTCATCATTTTATTCTGTTACTCTTTCTTGTCTTTTCATTTATCTCCAGCTACATTGCAAACTCTTTCTTTTGGTATTGCTTTTGCTGCTACATGTACCTTCCCTATTTTTATATCTTTATATCTTTATTAGTCCTGTATACTACCTACATCAAAGACCTTCTCTCCCTTAAGTTTCGCTCTTCTCTCATACAGTCAAACCTGTCTACAGCGACCGCTCAAGGGAAACAAAAAATGTGCTTGTTGTAGACATGTGGTCTTTGTAGACAGGTTTCTTTATTACTTGTTTCAATGAGAAACCATTTTCAAGGGAAACAAAAATGTGCTTGTTGTAGACAGGTGGTCTTTGTAGACAGGTGGTCACTAAAGCAGGTTTGACTGTATATTGTTTTAAGATCCTCATCACCTGATTTTAACAATGCTCTGAAGTCCTCTTGTCCACCCATCTCCTTAACTCTCTCTCTCTGACTCTGTCTCTCCCTCTCCCCTCTATACGTGTTTAAAATCTTTTCCTCTTTGTTCTCTATCTCTCCCCCTCTCTCTCTTTCTCTCTCACTCGCCCTCTTCTTTCTATTTCTCATTTCCATCTCATCACTTTGTTACCCCCTCCACCCTTTCTCACCTCACTCCTATTTCTCTGTTCATTTATCCTTTTCACTCCCTTTCATTCCCTTTTTTGATCGTCTCTCTTCATCCTTCTTTGCCCAACTCTTGATATTATAGGACATCAGAGGATGAATAGAAATGAATTTATGAGGTCAAGGAAATTAAATGGTCTAAACTCAGTATAAAAGAGATAAGAGAAGAGAGAGAGAGAGAGAGCGGATGAGGATGGGAGATAGAGAGAAAGATGGAGTGGGAGAGAGAGAGAGAGAGACAGTGAGTGAGATAATTGGCAGAGTATGTTCAAGTGGAAAAATTAGAAAATGTATTTTCAAATTGATATTTTATTTAGCAACAACATCAACAACAAACCTTCAATTGTTATCAATTTATTGAAGTATTTTTAATGAGATGGAATCAGCATGTGACTTGGCTTATTCAATTTATTCATTATTTTTCAGTATTCAATATAGAATATTGCTATCAGTTATGCAGAATCAGATATTATGTAAATGATTTTTATCATAAACTTTTTTTCTTCCATTATCTCCATTTAAAACTTAAAAGAGGTTCACTTTTGTGTTTATACACTGAATTAAATTTTCTTTACTCTGGTTCCACTAAATTTGTTTTTATTACACAAGGATTATGCCACAGCCATTTTGATTCAAACAAAGTCATATAAGACCCCAAAATGACCAGGATGATGGCGGTAGTTTTTGACGGGTTATTCGGATGGGCAAACGGAAGAGGTACGCCAAAACGCCTGTACTACGCCCGGTTCGATTCCGTCGTAGTCCCCGCACATCATATACCTGCAGGTTAATTAAATATGGAAGAGGGTGGAGAGTAAAGGAGTGAGGATGAGGAGTAGGAGTTGGTGGTAGGGGAGAATGAGAGGGAGATGTAGGATATCGAAGAGAGAAGGAGGGAGGAAATGAAGAGATGAAAAGGAGAGTACGAAATATATATATACACCACGAAATGAAAATAAAGCTATGTTGATAATTACAAATACACTCATATATAAGAGATAATGGGTAAATGAAGCAAAAGGGGCATGGTAAATATATATGGAGGACCGAAAAGCAGAGATGAAACAAAAATAAGCATGGTAATTAAGTGCAAATACCAACAGGAGGAAAAAGAAAGTTAAATTCCAAAAAATTGATTTTCCACTACAATTATAATTTTTATATAATTTCAAACATCTCCATGGTCTAGATTGCGAAGTCGTCTTATTTTGAAGGACAGACAGTGTTAGTGCGCCTGGCTTTATTCCTCTGTAATCCCCACACATGGTAGAACTAAATATGTTATGATGAAATTCGAATTATGATAACAATCGCAGAGTAGATAATTGAATGAGAGTAAGATAGAGTAGGAGGAAGGGATATAAAGGGAAGAGAGAGAGAGAGAGAGAGAGAGAGAGGGGGGGGGGGGCGTAAGAGGAACGTGAAAAAGGACAGAAAGAGGGTAATTGGAGTGAGGGGAAGAGAGAAAGAGGTAGAAAAGAAGGAAAGAGGGAGAGAAGGGAAGGAAGCAAAATGCGAAAAGATTGAAGAGATAACCAATGTGAAAGAGGCAGATAAATGGAAAATTAATTTTTAAATGATATAATGGATTTGTGTTACATAAATAGCGGAAGATGCGTATTTAAATGATAAAAAATGATAAGAAAATAAATATAAAATAAAGAGGAGAGAGCGAAAGAAAGAACAAAGAAAGGTAAGTTAAATGTAATTTCAATACCTTTTGTGAAACAAACTTTACATGATTATTTTTTAAAGATTCATGCAAAAATGCAAAAATGTGATAGGCCAAAAAAGAAAAATAATGCAAACCATAAATGATTTAACGACTGCGATCTTAATACTTTGAGGGTAGAGCCAATGCATGTTGATCTACCAATGTGATCTTTCTCTGATCAGAAGGACGGCACGACGTTAAAAAAAAAAAAGGGGGGGGGGTGGTGGCATTATAAAACGCCTGCACATGTAGGGTTTAAACTATTTTAGCTCCATGCAGAGTCGTTAATTCATCATAACATCTTTATACAAAATTGCACTTACACGTTGCCTTCGCTATCGGTCACTTGTATTTGATGGACGAAGAGTTCTGGTCTCTCAATGACTTCCCAGTCCCACCACCACCAATCTGGGTCGTAGTCCCACTCAAAGTAGAGACCTGACAGTCCGCCCGTGTCTTGAGGACTCACATCGTAAGGCACCATGTGGTGGTATACGGTGCTTGTATAGTACTCTACAGTCTCACTGCGAAATATTTGGGAAAGATCAAAGTTGCAAAATGATATCAGTGACAGCAATGTATCTTATTGTTTTCAATCTAAAATTCTAATTTCTAATTCTAAGATT
Organism: Mesocentrotus franciscanus; assembly: GCA_037976565.1. NCBI lineage: Eukaryota > Metazoa > Echinodermata > Echinoidea > Camarodonta > Strongylocentrotidae > Mesocentrotus > Mesocentrotus franciscanus. Next base: position 12,159,153 of record CP137674.1, on the reverse strand, counting down.
GAGATGAAGAGATTGTAAAGATTTTGATGCTATATTCATACCGTCATAATAGTAAATGTACAATTCAGTAAGTCTATAAATAATACATGTACACCTGTATATATACCCGAGGCAGTTCTTAAAAAGTTGAGTTTAAATGCAGGGTATTCTACTAACCAGGGGCGGCGGAGCGTCTCCAAAGTGGGGGTACACCAGCAGAAAAGGGCAGGCCCGTAGCCAGGGGCACGTGCTGAAATTTCCAAGATCACACACCCATCCTCATAGACCCCTCCCCAGGACGTCGATCAATTACATGTATGTGCCCCCCAAGCATCAAACTCTGGCTACGGCCCTGGAAAAGGGCACTGTTATGAACCAGCGTCTTGTCTTAATTTTGATTTGTTTTGACAGTTAACATTGTTTTACTGACATAAAAGCTCACATCGTTTTCAGAATACCACCCCAGAATGCTTACGAGGTGAGAGCGACCTTGGACGACTGGGCATTATAACCAATGAGAGTAATGAAAATCTGTCCTTTAGCATCATGGGCTTTGCGATGTTCATCCATCTTGAGAGTGAATAGGTATTGGTGGCCTGGAAGAGAAAATCGTGGCGATGGTTAAGGTCAGTTCCCATCGTCACGGAATGACATTTCCAGATAAATTTCAATGTGAAATAAAGAATCTTATAGACATTTTAATAAAAATCTACAAATTAATGATATACACTTTTATAACAGTTGAGTGTCCTGTCAACCATTCATCAAAATTTTGAAATCTTGAATTTTATATAAATTTGATACTGAATGTCCAAACAATGACCTTTTATGTCAGTCCGTAACAAACCTATATGAAAATTCAATATTTCATACAATTGATGAACAATTGATAGGAAACCCATATGTTGTGAAAGTACCTCACAATAGTTAATTATGTCATATCATCAATTTGTAGATTTTTTAATGAAAATGTCTTTACTTATTCTTTAATTATTCAAAATTGAAATTCTGCCACGTGTCTGTGTCAATGTCATTCTGTAACGCTTTGCATTGACATTGACAAGGCAATCTCGATCTCTAGATGCACAGGAGTGGAAACCCGCTCTTTAAAGAGTGATATTATGGATCACTTCATTTTGGAATGGAATGGAAATCCACGCTCGAATAGTGAGTTCCAATCTCAAAGGAGTGATTCAGAGCAATACTTGAGAGTGGATTCTGTAAACGGATTGATCCCTGTTATGACTCATAAAGAGTGAATTTTCACTCTCGTGCATAAAAAGAATGTCATTAAAACATGTCAAATAGAATTACTGCATATAGGCGATGTTGTGTCAAACTTAATTTGTGTCAAGCATTTTGTAAAATAAGAATTACCAACAAGCTCACTAATTTCCCTCTCCGAATGTACGATTCAGTGACATACATGAGCGTCTAAGTTTAAAAGGGGACTTAAGAAGGTACATTGAAGTCCAACAAAAATATTGAGAAAAACATAACAAAACCATGGGGCGTCAAAAATTATTTTTCAAAAATATGCCGACAGAGGTTCTATTACTTTTGACACCAATTAAGCAAGCAAAACAAACAAACAAACAAAAACAAGAACAACAATCAACCACCCCCCCCCCCAAAAAAAGCCCTGCCTTCGGAATAAAAAAGAATTTGGCCATTAATTCATTTGCCCAGAACGTTTTCCAAAAAAATTATCATATCTTGGCAACAGCAATTTTGAATGGGTGTAGTGGTACCCCTGATGACAAGTGGGTTAAAAGTGGTCGAAAATCGTTGAGCATACCGCAGAAGGGATCATCATCGTTGGTGTCGATCTGGTAGATGTTGCCCTCCCCACCTCGGTAATCATCGGGGGCATGCAATCCCATCCTCGCCGAGAATTCGCTGTTGAAACATAGTCCGTAGTTGTAATCGTCGTGGTCCCGTGTGCATTCAAAAGCGAGGAAAGGACAGTCGGAGTTGATGGATTCCTTGAAAAACGCTATGGAGCGAAGATGATTACAGGCTACGAACTGAGCAGTACCTAGAGTCGAGGCAAAAAAATGGAGACCTAATTAGAGAGAAACTCATGGAAACTTTGCTTTATCATTTTAATGAAAAGATTAAATCAAAGCAAATAATAGGGGCGTTGAACTCCTAATCATACCTTTCCTCCGCATTTTTTCTTCTTCTTTGCACCCTCCCCCTTCCACAATCAGTAGCAATGGATGTTAGTTGAACTATCATGGCCGGGCCGGCGTAGTAGAGAGAGACCTTGTACATGTATTTTAAACACCCTCCCCCTTCCACAATCAGTAGCAATGGATGTTAGTTGAACTATCATGGCCGGGCCGGCGTAGTAGAGAGAGACCTTGTACATGTATTTTAAACACCCTCCCCCTTCCACAATCAGTAGCAATGGATGTTAGTTGAACTATCATGGCCGGGCCGGCGTAGTAGAGACAGACCTTGTATATTTTAAACATCCTCCCCCTTCCACAATCAGTAGCAATGGATGTTAGTTGAACTATCATGGCCGGGTCGGCGTAGTAGAGAGAGACCTTGTACATATATTTTAAAACACCCTCCCCCTTCCACAATCAGTAGCAATGGATGTTAGTTGAACTATCATGGCCGGGCCGGCGTAGTAGAGAGAGACCTTGTACATGTATTTTAAAACACCAAATTTGAAGATTATTTGATTGAAATGTATGAAATGAGAGTTAACCCTATTTAGAGGTCCGATGAAACATGTACTTGAACCCCTGAAACCTTATCGCCGCGTGAAGCCGAATATGAACTAGTGCCGAGATAGCCCAACCGTATCTTGAGACTGACAATTTGCCTTACCCTCATAGAGGCCTTCGTCGTCGATGAACTGGAAAAGGTTTTGATCACAGCCTGGTTGAGCTCGACCACCGTTTGGAAAGAAGTCCATATGACCACAGGGAGCGTACATCCCGTACCCTGCAAGAAATGTCATATACGAGTAGGCTCATTGTTATGAAGATCAAATTGCAGTTTGTATACCGATCTAAAGGGTGTGAAGTCCATTTTCATTATTGAGGGTGTTTCGTTTGAAATTGATGGTTACAAGAATCTCATGATGCTGATGGGTGTTCTACCATGGACCTTGGTTCTACAGTCTAAGAGTAGATCACATTGCTATGAAGACATCGTGCACCGCTGCCTCAAACATGTCAAAATGACCATCATCATCGTCGTGTTCATCATCACCATCACCATCACCATCACCATCACATCGCCACCACTATTACCATCACCATAATAACCACCACCATCATCAACATCACCACCATCATCACCTTCACCATCACCATCACCATTACCACCATCACTATTACCATCACCATAATAACCACCACCATCATCAACATCACCACCATCATCACCTTCACCATCACCATCACCATTACCACCATCACCGCAACAACCACCACCATCCCATCACTATCAACATCAGCATCGTCACCATCACCACCACCATGCGTCATCGTCACCATCACCGCCATCACCATCACCATCCTCACCACCACCATCACCATCACCACTATCACCACCACTATCATTATCACCACACCACTTGGATAATCAAGTAGTTATAACAGTTATAGCATAATTATTAATGTTTTCATCACAACACTGCCACCAACAACATAACAATAAATGCAGCATAAACTCACTACCACGAACACCGGTACCACTATCTTCATTATAATTACCGTCACCATCATAATCATCACACCACTTTCATCATCGGGAAAGTTATAATTCTGCTGGAACGAAGCTAAGCAGAGCAGACCACATAACCATCACTAGCTAGAACAGCCACCAGCGCAACATTATCACCATCACTATCACCACCATCATCATTAATAAAATCAATACCATATCATCTCTATCATTACCATGATCATCATTATCATCGCCATCGCCACCGCTACTATCACCAACACCGTCATCATCACCACATCTCCTTCACCACAATTACCACAACCACTATCACAAACACCAACATCATCACCACCATCACCATCACTAACATAATCGTCACCATCACCATCATCATCACCATCATCATCACTATCATAATCACCACACCACTGTCATCATCAAAATAGTTATAATGATGTTTACCTCACATCAACACCGCGAATAACTTCAATTTAAACGCAGAATAATGTCACCACCACAGCCACTACCACCACCATCATCCTCACCATCAGCACCATAATCAACATCATTACCATGACCGCCACCACGACCGCCACCACTACCATCACCACGTTCATCATCATAAGCATTTGATTTGATGGACGTCCCTGTGGTTTCCGACCTACCCAGTGTGTAGATTGGGTCTGTGTCCGTGTGGATGACATCAACAAAATCAGCATCAGTGGGATCGAGACGGACAATGGTGTCCATGTCTTCAAAATAAGGCCCAGCGGCATCCAAACCTATGCAAAATCAAATCAAAGCTTGTTATCTCTATTTGTAGAGCTTCATACCAAAAGGCGCTCAAACAAATTTTGACAGAAATTTTAAATTATTAGATGAATGTATTGTACTGTATTGTATCTATTAACATTTATTTCCTTCTCAACGGTACAATATGAAACACATATATATAAATATTATATATGTAACTATGATTTCAACATAAAGTATACAGTAAATAATTCAGATAACAGAAGGAGGCGAAAACCCGAAAAGCATACATGTATATACATGGGAATCGAATGTACTACATTGCCCCTACCCCCTCCTTTGAAACCCTAGTGGCATGAATAACGAAAGGAATGAGGTGAAAGAATCTGTTTATTAATATTTAATTTACTTTTAGCTCTGAAGGAATTAATGGTAAAAAGACCCCCAAAAAAATAAATAAAAAAAAAAAAAAAAAAAAAAAAAAAAATAAAATAAAATTGACGGCCTTTTTACTCTTGGATCCACCGTCTGTGCTAATTTAGGTTTACCCGTTATCCTGGCCACCTTCGGATTACTCTGTCTCTCTCCCGCGTAGCCAGCTACATGAGCTCCTAGGCTATGGCCGATGATGTGGAAAGAACTTGCTTCCACGCCATATTGACTCTAATAAAGAATGTGAATAATGCATCTTTGTTACTAATATCATTCGGGAGTATTCAAGTTAAATCAACTTAAGTTATACATTCTTTTGTTATTGGTACTGTTACGTTTTTTTAATTCCATCTATTCGATATACAAAATGATGTTTATCATTGAAATGTTCATAGGCGTACGGGCACAGTTTCCTAGTGGGCTGACGCCTTTTGCCTGAAAACCAGCCCTTTCGTTTCTAAAACTTTCTGTGTACGAGCTAAGCGAGCAGGCAATTTTTTTTATATTTTTCGGTGTAGTGAGAATCACAGACATTTCATAATCCGGAACCTCAGGTGCGAATATAATACTATTCGGGCATCTTGCTGCCCGAATATGAGGTGGTAGTTGCCCGAATATCGGAACTTTGAAAATCCCTTTAGGGGGCTGCGCAGTCCTCCTAGCCATCGCCTCGTACGCCCGATATTCCAATGGCTTCAAGCTGCACGTCTCCAGGGCATCGTTTTTACGAAACTGTTATAAGTACAAGTTTGCAGGCATCCCACTGAAACACGCGCGTTTAGATGGTGTGTTCACGAACTAGACGGGCTTCGTAAAACGATGCCCTGGAGGCTGGAGCTTAATTAGCGGAATAATGGACATATAAATAGATAAACTTGAAAATCGGTGAAAATGATTCACCCTGAGTTGATCAATGAGCAAGGAGATTTCGGCGCCGACGATGCGGGTGTTAGCTGCGGATACGCCGTAGACTCCGAGCGCTCCACGTTGCCAGTTTACCCTGATGACATTGTAGTCATCCTGAACGAGGAATTCATCCACCATCTCCTCCATCCACGCTACCGAAGAACTCTGGGTGAATCCATGCGTTATTATCTGTACGCAAGAGAGAAAATGAACACTCTCTAAATAAACAGGAGTGAAAATCTTTTATCTTTTTTTTAAATCTGTTTATCTCAGTCATAATTAGGGATCAGTGCGGTTGTTTATGCCTAGGTCACATTTTGGTGGGGCTTAGATATCATTGAGTCCTCAGGGGCTCAGATACCATTGAGCCCCCCAATAATTATTGCGGGGCTCGGATATCATTAACCCCCTCCTCCCCAATCATTATATTCTAGGCATGAAACTCATGTATACCTATAATCTACAGAGGGGGGGGGCTCAGACATCGGATCTCGCATATCATTGACCCCCCCAAAATCTATTTGGTGGATCTCGGATATCATTGAGACCCCCAAATATTTTGGCGGGACTCTGATATCATCAGCCCCAATTGTTTTTGGTGGGGCTCGGATAACATCACGGAGCCCCCCGATATTTTGTGGGGCTCGGATAACATCACGGAGCCCCCCGATATTTTTGAGGGGCTCGGATATCATTGAGCCCCCCCCCCAATATTTTAATATTACACATATATAAATCTAAAACTGGACTTGAAAACTATTGCCCCCAACTTTGTTTCCAGGAACACAAGAAGATAAAACTTCTTTGGCACATTTGTCTGAGGCTGCATGTGAAAGTAGCTCCTCAAAAGAAGAAAAGTCTGAAATTTTCGCCGCGAAGACATAGACGAGGAACAAAGAATTTGAATTCAAACAAGGATTAAGAGTCGAGAACGGTAGAACGAATCATCTTCTTTCTCTAATAATTAAATGAAACGTCACAGCATCCGCGCTTCGCGTGGGAGGGGGAAACTGGATTCAAACAAAGATTAAGAGTCAAGAACGGTACAACGAATCGTCTTCTTTTTTTAATAATTAAATGAAACGTCACGGGGTGGGGGGACTGAATTCAAACAAGGATTAAGAGTCGAGAACGGTACAATGAATCGTCTTCTTTCTCTAATAATTTAATGAAACGTCGAAACTTACGCGCTTCGCGCGGGAGGTGGGAAACTTAATTCAGACAAAGATTAAAAGTCGAGAACGGTACAACGAATCGTATTCTTTCTCTAAAAATGTATGAAACGTCAAAACTTACGCGCTTAGCTCACTAATGATTGACAGATGATGTCACAAGATGAATGAGATCTGGAGCATTTTTTTAGGGTGGAGCTTAGCAGGTCTGAGAAAATTATTTAAAATTTTTTTAAAAAATCTATGAAATATATTTAGATATTTGAATAACAAATAATGAGTTGTATGCAGCCCTCAGATCAACAGGAATCAACTTATATTTGGATTTCACCCGACCTTTAAGGGAATCACATTTTAGGCGCCGTGTGCGAAAGAGCACAAGCGCCTGTTACTTTTTCAACGTGTCTAAAACCATACCTTCGTTTCTCTGTTGGGATTAAAGTCGGTGGAGTAGAAGTCATCCGGGTTATAGGTGCTTAGTTCCTGCCACGAAGAAGTGCTGGGGACGTTTCGGGTGTTCAGTTGGAAGATGGTACCGATATCCTCACGGCTTTCCGGTAGCCAGCTCACCGGGCGGTTCAGGGGGTCGTAGAAAGGAGATCCGTTGTCGAAGCATCCGATATCTTCGTAGCATACTTCTCGGGCCCAACAGGCTATTGAACATTAGATTACGAAAAATATAGCGGTTTATTAAAATATTTTAATTTATGGATGTTTCTTTCCTGGGTACCTAGTGACGAGTTATTAATGAATGAACTACAATACTTGGGATCCAGTCTAAATAAATTTATTGTTGTTATGTCGGGGAAAGCCTCCGGCAAGCTTTCAGGTTGTCAAGAACAACCTGTGCTAAAAAGCAATTTGAATATGTCAGTAAACCAGTCTATTGTGTAGAGAAGTAGACTAGAAAATCAGTTTTATCCATCACCATTATGTAACCTGTCGAATACAAGTTTGACGGCGACCCACCAAGTCGCATGATCCCGCCAACGACGACAGAAGGATTCCGTAAGTATTCATAATTATGAGAGTATGTAAACTTACCAATATTTTTGCTATGTTGTATTCATTGTAAACTGTATGAAGAGTTGTATATTAGAGGGTCTATGTTGTTTCATGTGATTGATCAATAATTGTCAAAACATTCATCGCAGAGATAATCACAATTATCACAATTATCACTGTTGCAAATTATTTTGAAGATGCAATTGTTATTTGAGATTAGAACATTCCCCAAAGAATCGGAAAGATCGAATATCAGATTACATAATCAAGAAAGTGATAAAAATCATATGGGCAATTCCAACGTATTTTGTAGCATGAATATTTAGCCCTTTTCAGCTCTGTCATGTCATATATCATTCCTTGATTGGAGGGTATTTGAAAAACACTTTTTCATGAGATAATTTTTGCTAGTATGTTTTTTTTCTCCAAAAAGGAACAAGAAAACCCACGAATTATTTTGAATGCTTACCTATACACTGTAGGCGTATGGGCGCATTTTCGCGAGGGGGCTGACGCTTTTTGCCCGAATATGAACTCTTCAGTTTCTTTTATTTTTCGCAAAATATTTTACAATGTTTTGAGGTGCAAATTACCGAAATTACATTCGCTGCCCGATTATAAAGATTTTCGGGTACCTCGCTAACCTGTATTGAGACAGTTCATGGTTGCCCGGATATCGGAACATTAAAAATCCCGAAGGGAATGGTTGCAGCCCACTAGCACGCCCAAATCCGGGGGAGGGGGGGGGTACTCAGATTTGGTAGAAAATGGTACCCATTATTAGGGACTTTCATTCAAAACGCAGCCCATGTTTATGGTTTTGCCGTTTTCCATTTGCATTAATGATTTACACTTTCACATACCTTAATCCCTTAATTTACTTAGTAACAACTTTCTCAGTTTCAGCTGTTTGTTTTTCCTCTAATTCTTTTAAACGTTGCACGCTTTCTTGTACTTCCCTTTGTACTCCAGCCTGTTAAGCTTTTTTAAAATTTAAAACCCATCAGCTTGTAACAATAATGCCGGGAAGGAGACTATTTTGTTTACATTTAGGGAGGGGAGGTCTTTTTCTGAAAACTTCCAACTCCCCCTGGATATCTAATGGCGCATCCCTAAAGCAAGTTTCCTGCTGCTTTCAGAAAGTTGTACCTGGAAGTTGTAGTGGCATAGGCTTAGTTGTGATCCTTCGTTTATTGCTTACACACAATTTTGTTTTGCGTACGCTCGAGGGGGGATTACCCGTTTATAAATTAGTCAGAAACGGAGCTCAAATTAATGATATTGGTAAATCTTTGCGACCATCGGCGCGGACTTTGGATGAAAAAGCGAAATGATATCAATTATTTTTGCAGGGGTTTTGCATCTGGAATTTTTACTTTCGCGAGATTATGGGTGAGATATTATCCTGAAGAAAATAGTAATCCATGTTTAAGGCCAAGATCTGAAAAGTGGGGACACTTTTAGGGATTTTGCAGCACAAATTCTTACCCCAAGCATGTTTAGGGATTTTTTGCAAAAAAGTAACCCATTAGAGCGGCACATCACGGTATACCGTATTAGGCGAGTACCCCCGGGCCCAAACCCCACCTCGTACGCCTATATTTTCCAGAACTCGACCTTTCATTTAAATCTGGAGAATGATGATAATGGCCGCATGGCACTCTATTAATAATGGTTAAACAAACACAGTGTATTTCTGCAGCAGGTGGTACAATGATGTAATCATAACCAGACGAGTATAGGTATACACAGGATTATATTCCCTATTATGATTCATAGCTTAGGTAGTCATACAAGTCATTTTTATAGTATTAATTTGGGTCAATCGGAGGAGAGAATATCAATAGAATTATATCATATTTCATAATGCACACTAAGAGTAAATGAGGCTCTTTCGGTGTTACTTCAGAACCATTAAAGGCGCAGGGCATAATCGTTAGCGGAGTCGAAAACGAGCCTTATTTTGTATACTTTCAAGAAAATATGATCTCTCTTGTGTAAAAACAGGTTAAAAATGAGCTCTAAACGAAACTGCGGAGCTATGGCATATCAATTACATATTCACAAAAACTATTCTACTTTGGCAAAACGGATACCGTACGAATTCGAAATGTTTGCGAACGTCATGGAAATGTGAAGAAAATAAAATCTTGAATTTTTAGCATTTTCGAAAATAAACTTTTTTTTCTTCAAATTCGCGTACTTCCCCGAAATGCCGCTGTTTAACGCACACTTTATTCGCTTTGACAGGAGCTAGAGCCCACCGACAAGGGCGGTCTCCAATCAATAATTGATATTCTTTGGAAGACCTACTGCCACCTGAGGTTACTGTATGGGACTAATGATACCATATTCAAGCAGTCTACCTTAAAAGCTTTAGACAAGCACCAACAACATACTTTTAAATTATCTTTGGTCTCCCCCGGTCAACAGCTAATGAAGCCATTTTCTTCCTGGTAGGCCTCCTCCCCATAAGTGAGGAGATTGCACTCTTAAAACTGCGGCTGTTGGGCAAACTACTCATCCTCCCCCATCACAGGCTTGAGCCAAGGGCCTTTTGTCACACACTTATCCAGCATCCCACTTCTAAGACAATCTATATGTTCAAGAAGCTCCTCACCAAATACAATCTACCCCCATTGAACACCTAGTTGCTGACCCCCTGTCATACGCCGTCTAGAAGAAATGGGTTAAGGCAACTGTTTACACAAGTGTATTGATTTTACACTCATCAAGTCCTCGCTCCATTTGCTTACGTCACCTAGCGCACTCTGTGCCCATCTTTTACTCTCAAATCGCAACTTCTTTGTGGCGTCTACCCAACAAACAATCGCCCTTTTCAAATCACCAAAATTGATAAGAACCCAAGGTGTTTATGTGGATTATCGCAAGAGACATCCACGCACATGATTGGGGAATACCCTCTATACTTCACCGCGAGGTCGTCTTTATTACCAGCCGTTACCGTTTATTACCAGCCTACCACTACCCATCTAGGAGAGGCTTCTCCCTCTGACACCTGATTTGATGTATGCTGCACTCACAGATGTCATCCTTCTAGGGAAGACGACTGTTATCCCTGATTACACTTTAATTCTTCTCGTGTTTCTTTTCCAAAAGTATCCCTAACATTGCTATTGTTAGCCGAAAACCTGTTCTTACACACAGTTCTTCGCCAAGCGGAGGAATTCAATAATAATAATAAGCTAACTATTATGTGGACATGCGGACACAAAGTCAGTATATGAAGGGATATCACCGAGGATCATGTATTCTAGCTTTGGCTTGACTTCATTATCGAATATCAGATTATAAAATGATTATAAAATGAATTAAGTACTAGCATGGTTTTGAAGGCAACTATTGTACTAAATATATTAGATATGGGAACCATCCACAATAATATCATTTTTAACAGTTTATGTCTGATATGTAGTATAAATCAAATTTGTTCAATTAAGTTTATAAGTCAAATACAATGTGTATTTTTTGTTGGTAGTTGTAGTAATATTCCAATCAGCTGCCTAGTGTGATTTTGAGTTAGAGCTCAATGAAGGTGTATTTGGTCAGCATGATCAAATTGAGTTTTTAGCACTTCTTGAAAGAGTATTCTTTCTTCTATGTAATTTCTCAATTTGGTAGCATCAAACAATGATTTCATCTAAAAGTGTTATTTTGGCAGTGTTTTCTACAAGAATCAGAAATAAACTAAAAAGTCATATATGGCTACTTTTTGGTGGTTTTGTAGTGCCTGATCACAAATGGTCTATCAGTCAACCAATCAATAAATTAATATCAACCAATCAATCAACCACGCAATAAATCAACTATATTCATCAGTCAATCAATAATTGAAAAATTAACCAAACAAACAATAAATCAATCAATCTGAATCAACAAATTATTGATCAAGCAAGTTAATTAGTCATTCAATAATGCAATCTATATATAATAATAAAAAAAAAGTACTTACTCGAAGCAAGATATGAAAACAAGACGAGCAGGGTGTAAGTCATCATTTTCTCCATCTCGAACTAAAAGTGAAAAGTCTTCACCAGCGACTTCTCTCGATCGAATGGACTTATCTAAAACTGTATGATACTTATATGGAGACATAATGAAGGTTTGATTGTTTGCCAAATGAAACGTGTAGTATTTAATTGATTGTGAACTTTGTCCATACCGAGTGAAACAGCTGTTGGAAACAATCTTTAAGAAAGGGGTCACAACTTGATAGGCAAGTGCAATGTTCTTTATAGCTCAACCTCTTTATTCACAAGGACTATCCTCTCTCACGCCCCCTACGAACAAAATTGAGTGCTAGGAAACACAAATTAAGTCATTGGAAAAACATACGACATGATAAATCTGCATCGCAGACCAAACAAATTTACGTTGAAATTTTATATCAGATTAAACAAATATATATATATATATATATATATATATAGGTTGAGGAGAAGATAATGTTACAGTGTTTAGTTTAAGGTTGACGTTAAGAAGTTGGTTAGAGTAGAATATTGACCGGGAATCATCGGCGTATGTGTCGAACAATCTAAGGGGAAGGCGTTTACAATTTTGTATTTGTTTTTCACTTCAATAATTATTAATCATCATTCGTTTTCCATAACTTATCGCAAGCCTGTAACGCCATGATTGTTCATATCATTAGTTTAATATTTTAATATTAAATGCAAACAAGGAATATACGTTTTGGTAATATAGTTTGATAGTATTCTCCACGTCTTCCACAACTCATATCATTGATTAATTATCCGTCTTTGTTAGATCAAAATGCTCGTACTGGATTATTTCACATCATTAATTTTCGCATAGTCTGATAAAAATACAATTAAGGTAATCAAGAGGGTATTAACTACGAGTAGGCTGATAACATATTGTTGAAAATCATTTGTTTGTTTTTGATAGCATGGCGGAAACATCTAAATCAGATATTGAGGACTCATATACTGGATATTTGTATTTCATAATTTGTTAATTATGAACTTAAAGTTCCTTTCATAATACATACGTATTGAGTGTAATCAGCTATTGGCCACACCCACCAACCTTACCTTGCCAGACACCACATTGAAATAATAAAACTCCCGTCATTTCTGAAAGGTTACAATTTGTCCTCAATATGTGCACTGTGTTTTTTAGTAATAGATTCTTACGATGTAGTGTATTGATCCAAATAAACAATTCATGGGATTCGAACCAAGGACAATGTGATCGGACCTTCTTATGTCTAATCCTTTAACGAGCTCCATATATTGCGTATCAAAAGGTAAACTCAACTTTGGTGGATTTTGATTAAAAAGTTATAACCTTTGTGACCTTGAATCATTTTCATGGTAAAGGGTAGAAAATACCCTGTCTAATGATACCATATTCATAATTGTGCTGCCACAGATGACTGAGCTGTAGGATTTTCAAAAAATATTGTCAAAATCCTCTTGTACCAAGTTTGGGCTGAAACAATGAATGTGGGTCAAAAGCCATGTATGAAATAATTGCTCACTTATCTACATTGGTGTACTGTTAGGCAGCCCGAACTTGGTACAAGGCGTTCCTGTTGTTGGTTGTATTTTTGGCGTTCAGTCAAATTTGACTATTTACGCCTAGTCTAGTTCTTAGTCGCGTCGAGATAGTCGAGTATAGTTGGTAAAAGGCAATTTTGACAACACTTTTTAAAGACCCTGGTACTCAGTCACCCATGGCAGAAATATTATGAATTGGGTGTCATTGGACAAAAAACAAGTTACTCTTAATCATGAAATATATTTCAAAGTCATATTGGTTACGACTTTTTAATTAGGAGCTACCACAGTTGGGTATACTTTTTTTGTGATACGCACAGTTTATACCGACCATTATATTTCAAGCAAATTAAATAGTATGTTCTCTCTAATACTTCTCCGTATCGCAAGAAGGAACATCTTCCATTTTAAAGGTACTATGTCCCATTTGCAGGCCAAAAATGAAAAGGTTAAATTCCAACGGCATTTGAAAGACAATACTAATTTAGAACTTCCCTAAAAAAAAGGGGGCTTGAAAATGTCTTTAAGTGGGAAAATAACGACTATTAGTTGTCGAATCGACTTAAGAGCTATAAGCCAGTAAGTAATAGTCTGATTTTCAGACCATTGTACCGAATGGTCGTACGTTTTGTGCTGCGCAAAGATTCAATCAGTTTAATTTTGGCCATTACAAGAAGTGGGTTATTGATGTAGACAAATGCTCATGTACCCTTTACAGCTCATTTTATGTATGTTATTACCAAAGAAGAAACAAGCCAGTCAGTCACTCAATAGTGTCTGACAGTGAAGTCTAGCAAGTAAACGAGTTTCCTTGCATAATTTGAATATTAGGACACTGCTAACGTTTAAATTTCACAGATAGGACATACATGACATATTCATAATTCCTGCAAAGTTCTACAGGCTGCAAAAGGGACATAGTATCGTTAACTGACTACAGTTTGTATGTGGTCCTAAATCTAAAAAACATTCTGTATAGCTTTAATGTGTGATGAGTCTTCGCCCTTCGATATGAAGATAAATAACAATGCATGCAATAATGAAAAGAAATGGAAAACTTAAACCATGTATACAGAATAAATGAATGTAAACAATTCACACAAATTGTACTTTGTAATCATTCACTTTTAATAAAAATCCTGATTGACATTTAAATTAATTGATGAGTTGATATTTTCCGAAGCTTTTGATTTAATACATTTCTTTTTCCTTTTTCTATAGACACTTGTTACTTTTAACTTATAAGCAGCTTAAGCTTTAATCGTGCAAGTCATCAAAAGTCATTAATGCTGAACGCATATATACTGCATGCACTAAATATTTTACTTTCGCGAAATGGATTCGATTACACTCAATGTCAAAAGCTTACGTTATCGGCTTATCGTTGGATAAGTGTTTTTTGGTAGTTGATTACACAAATTGATTCGATTCTCAAACATAGCACGGTGAGTTATGAATTAGTAGTCCCCACATTCATTAAACCAAATCTGCACAATGTAGGAGGTCTCACGTAATGTAGGAGTTTTCATTTCCTTTAATGATTTTTATATAACTGGCGAAGGAGGGTGGGGGGCTTGCAATCACAGAGCAATAAATAAACAGGGAGTAGAGATAAGAGACTTTGCCATTTTATATTTGGCAAATGTAATACCATTGTACTTCAATTATATTTGTTCTCACAACTTTATGTTGATGCTTGAATGTAAAGAAACACCTAATTTGAGGCACACGCATAAACAAATTATATTGGTAAATTTAAAGTTCTCTAAAACTAAAGGTTAGAAACTCTGCGTCATAACTGAAAATATAACATATAGGTTGTTAAATATCTTGATTGTCGCTTACAATATATTCCTCACAAATTATCACGTCAATAATTATTGTCGACTATTGTCTTACTTGTTACAATAAATCCCTAAACTTTGGAGATTAGTCATAGTAGAAATGCATGTAATTGCATTTCCATTCTATTTCTATTCTATTTCTATTCTATCTTAATTTTTGCATGGTTCGAGATCATGAAAGAAAACATCTTAAATACACTATTAAATCATTTTATGGTAATTTAAATCCATGTAAAGGGAGTATGAACTTCGTAACCGAATTTGAAGCTGGAATTTCATATCACTTAAAATTTAAAGTGATCATAATTCTCGGAAGTGAAATCTAGATTGATCTAAGAGCACTGAGATGAAACTAGGAATGCAGCTTGTTCGCCATCTGCCTGTATACCGTCTCGCTCGGACCCAGAGCCGCTGCACATCAAGTATCTGAATAATTAGAAACCGAAGAAAAATACCAATCACTGTGGTGACCGTGGTGATCACAATTAATTGCTTTTGGTCACAATACAATAACCTTATAGTCATAGGTTATATGTAACTTTATTGGCATAGGCATAAGGGGGCACAATCATGGTAGAAAACCAAAACCAAAACAAACCAAAACACTGTCGTGTTGGTTTTCTTGTTAGTTGGTGAGCACAGAAGCCGTGTGTGAAATATTTTAGAAAACGGGTTATAGGACCATTGTAAGACTTAGGAAAACATAACTTTAGGTTGATTGACTGATCCTAAGAAGAGATACACTATAAATTGTAATCATAACCCGGTTTCCATGATTTTCTCATTATTATTTTCGGATTCTTAGATAAAGATATCTAATCACATATTCCCGAGACATTATTACGTCATTCTACATTCCTATTGCAGCATGGTCAACAGCTTAGGTCAATTCGTTTGTAAAATTACTAACAAATAAGAGCTTGTATACTTACATGGATTAGAAAATATATATTCTCACTATTATTCAAAATTGCTGTTAATGATATGCGTAAATGCGAATAACGGGGTACTGTAGAATGTTCTGAGTCTGAAATATTTCCCTGTACAGAATAAAATAATCAGGGGTGGATCCAGGATTTTGTAAACGAGACTGCCCGATATTCCAAAAATATTCTAACGATATTCTATATTTCACTTTAAGAACTCCGCTGACAACCCCCACCCCACACACAAAACAACATTTCACATAACAACTGGGAGGGGCCTGGGCCAGATGTGTCTCCCAAAATCCAAATTCATAGACATCACCCCCATATACTTTAGAGCTTTTTACTAATAAGCGCTGTACTATTATTACACCGGCATTAGCCGAGCTACCCTAATAAAACGCTCTGGGATTCGAGGAATTTCTTGGAATTTATTCCTACCGGGTACCAATTTACACCGCATGCTTGGCGAGTGGCAAGTGTAGATTGATATGTTGCCAAAGGACATTATTTTAGTGCCGCGGCGGGACTCGAACCGCAAACCATGGAATCGTCAGTCCGGTGACGTATCCACTATGGACCTCGACACCTTTACATTTGTAATCATATGCATAGCTCCTATATATTTTTGTCTCTTCAAAATCTCACTGACCTGGAATCATCCTCGGCATATTCGACCTCCAAGTAGTCGATGTAGATCTTGGGTTTGAGGAAGAAATCCCACTCCCATGGTCGGTACCAGTCACGATCGTATCTCCACTCGAAGTAGAGCCCCGTTAGATCTCCGATGTAGTCCTCGGCAAGGAAGGCGAACTTGTAGTTCTTATCGTGCTCGAAGACAATCGATTCCCTGCAAATTGATATGAAAACGAGGGAGATAAATGGGGGCGAACTTAGGAAGGGTGGTTTTAATCTCGTAACATTGTTACGAAGTAGAGACACATAGAGACACATCAGGATTCCGGTAGAGTCTCATCAGGATTCCGATGTACTCCTCGGCCAGGATGGCGAACTTGGAGTTCTTAACGTGCTACAAAAAAAAAAGTCGATTACATGCAGGATACGGCACATAAAGCATCGTAAACTGTAGGAGTGGCGAGTTAAAAAAAAAAAGGGGGTGGAAGCATCAACGTGGCGTGCCTCTCCCACCGAATGGTAATTAGAAAATTAGTTTGATGATGCTTGATGATGAATGTTCTACTTGGCTGATAAGAAAACATGTTTATGCTTGTAATCAATCAACCAGGTGACCGACGCCTTTAAGACTCTCCGAGGGACTTGGTAATGAGGATTAATGCCTTACCAAATCGCACGAGCGTATTGGCTTGGTTTCGAACCCGGGACCTTCCGGTTATGAGACCACTGTTCTACCACTGAGCCACCGCTTCCCTGTTTTGTTCACCAAGTAAGACCGATGTGCCCCCATGATTCAAATACCTCCTTAATGGTTTGTCTTTTACGCCTCTGAATATTGACGATGGAAAAGGATAGATTCAGGAGAGGTTGAGGCAAGTTATTAAATCGTATTTACTCTATAGTAACAATCTATATTCAAACTTTAAGCACAATATTTATACTTTCTTCTAGTTTATTAGGGATCTAAGATAATTTGGAAATAGGTAATAAGTGAAAACAGAGGGTAAATTGGATGATATCTTCAGACTATAGTGTTAGCCAAAAAGTAACCCGATACTTTTGAAGAAAGAAAATGTGTTTGGTGTTTGATATACCATACTGCCTCCATCGAATGACTAGAGAGAGAGAGAGAGGGTGAAAGAGAAAGAGAGGGAGAGATACAAAAATGAGCGGAGAAGGTAAGATGAAAAGGAGATGATACAACCCTGTCTCACACCCTACCTCTGTTGAAAGCTATGTTCTCTCGCATTTTATCCAAGAAGGACCCCGCCCCACATCCTGCCCCTTCGATGGCTAGACGAGGCTACGCCACTGTATACTTACACATTGAGTTGGAGTTTGGTTGTCTGACCGAGTGTCCCGAACAAAGTGACGAAGAGCTCTCCTTTCACGTCGTCATGTATGAACTTATTCACTAGGTACAGCTTCACCCAGTAAGACTCGGCTGTTAACGGTAAAACATTATTAGACTTGCCTTGTTTAGTTATACCAGGGAGAGTCCATTTTCGTAATGTAATGAAATAATGCACAAATCTTATGTTTAGTGCCTCGTTACAAATTATTTCATTCACATTTTATGAATAATTGTATTTCAATAGTCAAAATGCGAATAGGCCATTTTCGTATTGTAACCAAATTAATGCATACGTCTTCCTGAAGTGCCTCAATACAAATTATTTCATTCATCTGTTACAAACAATTGTATTTCAATAGTCAGAATGCGAATTGCATACATTAATTGTTGCTCGGTAATACAAACATTATGGCTTGTCCCAGGCGCGGATCCACGGGGGCTGGCCAAAAACTGGTATAAGAATAAGATGGAAACGTTAATTTTACCTTTAAAATAAAACAACTAAAACGGGCCCCTCCCCCAAAAAAAAAAAAAAAAAAAAAATTGTGTACCTTATCCCCCCCGCTTATTCGCCTGCTGGGTGATTCGCCGCTAAATATTTTTTCACAAATTGGGCAAAAAAAAATAAAAAAATAGTGCTTTACCCCCACCCCCCGCTTCGGCTGGCTGATTCGCCGCTAAATATTTCCTCACGAATTGGGCAAAAAAAGAAGAAGTAAATTAGTGCTCTTACCCCCACCCCGAATTGGGCAAATAAAATTAGTAAATTATTGCTCTTACCCCCACCCGCTTATTTACCGGCTGGCTGATTCGTCGCTAAATATTTTCTCACGAATTGGGCCCCCTCTTGCCGCCGGCTGGATCCGCCCATGGCTTGTCCTATTGAAATACAATTTATCGTAACAGGTGAATGAAAAAAATTGCAACGAGGCACTAAACAAAGATTAATTTTGTGCATTAAATTTGAATTCATTACGAAAATGGCCTATTATCATACCCGTTTGTAGGCCTATATATAAAGACCGCTCATGAGAGGCACGAAAGGCGGTCTTTATAAGCAGGTTGACTTATATACAGGTTACTTTATATTGATGTAGGTTTCAGTGAGAAGAACTGTTCAAGAGAAACGAAAATGCGCTCTACATAAATTCCTTAAGTTTAGAGTGGTTGCTCGAGCAGGTTTAACTCTACATTGTATTGCCATTTATGGTGAAGGTACTGGTAGCCGTTAATGGCAAGTGGTCTCTATGCACAGGTTTCTTTGATATAGATTTAGAATTCTTGTTAAAGTGAAACAAAAGATCTACATGTATCTACAAAGGTCTACCTGGACCGTGCTGGACGTAGTCTTGTGACACCTGCAGGACCAGAAGTCACTGCACATTGTTTTACTATTACAGATAATGGCATAGGTATGGCCATTTTTGCGACCCTACTTAAATGTATTCAACTTAATTTGACTTAATCTGATTTATTTTCTTCTGCATTCCATATAAATATTAACAATTTTCGGTAGCATAACAAATACTAAAAGGCACTCTCTACCAATGAATCATACATAAATACATTATACATAACAACTATTATAGAAAGAAAAGAAAAGATAAATTGTCAAAGTATCATATTTCCTCAAACTTTATAACAACTATTTGCGGAAGAAGGACTGCCATTGTAAGCAAATCTTGAAAATATGACAGCCCAAAACAAATCTCATGAAATAGATGAACAAATTTATTAGGCAGAATGAACAAATAATTAGAAGCATATGTAAAATATAAGGATAATGATGATGATGAACATGAGAATTGTCACTTGTTCAAGTGATAAACAATTTACATGCTCAGAAAGTTTGATTGCTGCGAAGTTAATGGTAGGTCGATGCAAATAACGCAGGTTCGTTTACTTTTTTCTTCTTCAGGTTGGTTTAGTTCAGTTTATTTCAACAAATTTAATATAATAATTAATGTTATGTGCACCTACCACAAAATGGGGACTCATCCATCGTCTGCATGTAGTAGACGACGCTCTCCTCCGCGCCGGAGATGGCGTTCTTGTCGGCATGGTAACCCAAGGCAATGGACTGGGTCTGGTCGAAGCATTTCCCGGCGAGGTAGTCTTCGTAGTCGTACCCATCGCATCTCATTGCCGTGAACGGGCATTGGGTATTGATAGACTCCGTGAAGAGCTCGTAGCTGCGAAGATGGTTGCAGATCACGAACGAAACACCGCCTATGATGTCGGGGGAATGAAAGCTCGATCAGATATGACGCGGTAAACCGCAAAAAAACACAACCGCCGTGGATTAAAAAAAACACCTGTAAATGAATGCGCGCAACAAACGTCATACGTGTTTTCACTGAGCTCTGTGTTATAAGATACAGAGATATGACGCGCACTTTATATACTCACACGCCGCGGTTTGCCGCGTCAAATCTGAACGAGGCCTTAGTGTGATTTAGTCAGAGAAAGAATGGTGTTGATGGATTGGGTTGGGAGAATTAACGCTTATAAGGTGCTCGTTAATTAAATGTATCTAAAGAGGCATTTATCTTTGTGAATATTGTTATCTATTCACTGTGTATATATTCATATAGAGTTTTTCGGCCTCGCGTGATTAATAAGGCAATTTATCAATTATCATTTAATTATCTTTATGTTTAACTTTGGTTAAAACAAACATCTGATATAGGCTAAATTATAACAAACAGTTTATTTTCAAAATTAAACTAAATTACTTCATATCATAGAAATCATTGAGATATCAGCATTGCGCTAAAGTCTTTTACTACTCTTAAACAATCTAATATTATAGATTTATAGTTATATCCGAGTGATAATTGTTTGCAAAGGGACTAAGACGTAATAAGTGTGTCCATCGATGGGGGAGGGTGAGCAGGCAAACTTGTCCAGCAAGTTTGCACCAAAACAAGATATTTAGACTTATAAATTTGAAGGCAACAATTAGCAACTTCTTTGCGGACAACAGATTAAATGTAGGGGCACCCTTAATAAGATTTGAGACTTAAAGGGACAGTTGGGTTCTTGTTTAAGACCGCAAATGCCTTCAAAGTGCATGGTTACTGCTCTTATTCCTATTTATGACATTTCAAGTGCCATTTTAGGACCTAAAATTGCTATGAAGATAATTTTAGACCCCAAAATGTGTGAAATTTAGATTAAATCCGATCATACCAATTTAGCTCCACTTTCCCAAAATACGATGACCGTTAATTTAAAATTAATAACAATACAATTATTATAACCAACACGAAAAAGCCAACAAAAAGCCAACATCGGCATTGGCTGGAATAAAACGTATAAGGCGCTATTTCGTTTTTTCAACGGCTGGTTCAAAATTATTGAATATTTGTGGGGCCCCACAAATAGTAGAAATGTTCATATTTATGAATATTTCAGCCGTCTCTGCACCGATTTTGATCAAACAAAGATGCTTTTGTATTTAAATTGTATGCTCTTTCAAATTTGACACTCAGGTTTTCATTATCTTACAAGAAATATTTTGTATAGCGCCCTGTATGTATACCAACACTCAGCTATCCCTTTAAACCGAAAAAGTCAGAGTACAAATATAATACTCAATGCAAAAAATCATGTGCATTTATTAATGAGATGTGACACGTTCGCAGTTCAAAGCACCACTCCACATCTCGAACATCAATATCAGCAACCATATTATCATGTCCTCGAACACCCTGCCTTCGACCATGAAGTAGAAGAGTAATTTAGGCATCCGTTATGGATTGAGATCGAGAAGCAAAATATAGAGAGACAGAAAACCTTGGCAAACATTGAATCAAGTAAATTGGACTGTATTCATCTACCGTTGTTGACATTAAAAGGCGCTTTGGCTATCTACGTTAGATGCTAAGTTATTTGCGAGCAGATCCTTTCCAATTACTTAGTGCATGCTTGGAGGGTATGAGCAACTAGGGTGCACTTCGGAATATCAAGAGAAATTTAGTATCTTATGGCATTGTGAATAAATTCAATATAACGCAGAATGTTGTATTGGGAAAAACACTATTTGACTGCTATAAAACTTAAAATCCTAATTTGGCGCTCTTTCTAAATCGTTTATAGAATAAGCTGTCATATTGTTGCAATCTCCCTTTTCTTGGATTCATATTCTTGGCAGTGGCGTAGCGTGGATTCAGCGTATTAGGGGTACTGACATTGGGGGAAGGGAGGGGGATGGGCATCGGCTTTTTTCGGTGAATAGAGTGATAATGAACAAGGGCAAAGATTGTGGGTAGGCTATGCATGCGGAATGCGGTACAATTTTTCGCCATTCGATAGGGAGGAGGGGGTTGGGAGGAGGGCACATGCCCCTGAACTCTAAACTACTCCACTTATTTTCGTTATGCTCCATTGCTTACCAATAACGAGACTGCCCTCACTGATGATGTGCTCCACAATACCCTGATCACATCCGGGTTGTTCCCGTCCGCCATTGACGTAAATGTCCACGTGACCACATGGTACATAAATTCCCATGCCTTAGGAAAGAAGGATATGATTTTTATTTTGTAATATGAATGCAATCTATTCTGATGATCTCCCATTTTGGTAACGATATCAAATGATGGCCAATCGATACATTAAATCATCTTACTTTGGGTCATATACCGTGTGAGTCAAAAGTTTACACCTAGAAAATTGCTAATTACTTTAAATGTCATCGATGAACAGTAAATTATTATACATCTTATGAAAGAGTGTTTTATCCCAAATCAGTAGGTATCATTTTTGTGTGGTATGTGTTCACGCTTGGATGAACAGGAGGCATGATACCAAATGATTTGGGATAAAACACTCTTTCATAAGATGTATGATAATTTACTGTTCATAGATGATTTTTAAAATAATTAGCAATTTTCTAGGTGTAAACTTTTTTTTGACTCACACGGTAGTGTCACTATAAATCTTGTGTCATGACTTCATGTTAAGAAACATTGACCTTTGCAATAACAAGAATATCACCAGGTCAACACTAAAGACTAGCATCCTTTGAATGGAACCAGATGTCTATAATAATATGGGAAACGATGGATTAGCTAATTTGGGCAAAGCGTGCAGAGAGACTGCGTTTTCACGTTTAATTATGGATATCTTCTACACTTTGTGTTCATTGGATTAATACTAGTGTTATGCGTATATGATTATTGATAATTGATTTTTTCTTTCTATATCATCTTTTCAAACATGCATGTCCAAACATATCCATGTGCATTTATGTGACATTTACAATTGATTCATATATATTTGATACATTTAATCCAATGCAATACATGACATTTGTACAGATAAAGGTAAGCAATCAAGTTACACGCTTAATGCATATATGAATAAGATAAACATGATAAAGGAGGGCTACAGCATTAACATGAATCTTGATGTGCTTACAGTCCTCATTTAAACTGACAAATAAATCTTAAAGGAAAAGAGTGAGTAGCTTTACATGTTTCAGAAAGATAGAAAAAGGGGAAGAACGCTGGTTTTAATTACAACAATAGCAACACCTGTCGATATAAAGAGAGAAAGGTTAATAAATGATGCCTGGTCATGGACGATATCCGTTGAATGAACATACTTGTATACAACATGAAGAGTGAAACATGAGTCCTTAATAATTACAAGATATATAATTGCTTACACGTCTAGCAAAATGAACACCTCCTCACCTAGGTTGTATACAGGATTAGTATCAGTGTGAATGACATCAACAAACTGAGCATCAGTAGAATCAAGACGCACGATGGTATCCGTGTCTTCGTAGTATGGCCCAGCTGGATCCATACCTGACGTACAAAGAGAGAACAATAATTGATAATAATAATATTATTGATAATAATAATAATGATAATAATAATAATAATGATAAAAATAATGATGATAATAATGTTGATAATAGTGATAATAACAATACTAATATGCCTAACAATATTATTATGAATAATGATAATAATGATAATAATAATCTTGATAACAATAAAAATGATAATATTTATGATAATAATAATACCAATTATAATAGGCCTAACAATATTAATAATAACAATGATGAGTTCCGGGCTGATATTCGAACCGTGAACCACTGAATTGAGAGTCGGGTGAATGAACCACTTTACACAGATACCTCAGTCACACTGCCAACCGACTCCTTACCGATTCCGAACCAACAGATTTTAGGTAATTTATTATTTTGTTCTGATGTCGGTCTTATGTCGGTCTAGTAGATCTGTGTGACTGTAGTAGATAATATCATATATATCATAATTTTTAATCTTTGGACTTGTTCGGGGGTGGGGACACGAAATATAGGATAGAATATACGGATCATGAAAGAAAAAGGGTCTGGTAATTTAGATGAATGTCAATGGGGGTGGGGGAGGTTTGAAGTTGTTAAACGGTAGTATTCATTCTAGCCCAGGTCTCTTAAATTCTGTCGGCTAAATTGCTCCAATCCCTATAGCTGATTTAAAGATAAAGAGAGAGGGAAAGAAAGGTAATGCCAGAGAGAGAGAGGGGGGGGGGAGAGAGAGAAGAGGAGAGATAGGGAGAGAAAAAGAAGACGAAGAAGAAGAAGAGGAAGAAGAAGAAGAAGAAGAAGAAGAAGAGAGAGAGAGAGAGAGAAAGACAGGTAGAGAGACACACACACATACATAGAAATAGGGTGGGTAAATTTGATTGAAGGATTCTAATTTGATTGATTGATTGATTAATTGATTGCTTGAAGGACTTCATGGAATGCTCGCAGTCTGAAGACTGAATTGCGATGGTTAGTTGGTTCTGCCGAGGGAAATTGAAAAAAAAAAAAACCCCGTTGTCAGCAAATATTAATGCTTGTCCCCTTCGCAACTTATATGTAATTTCATTTCACGAAAGAGGAAATTGCGGTCAACTTGAATCTTTAGTACAGTTGTATCATTAGTTTTTCGTATGCATGCCGTAGTTGTCTATTGGTTCACTCAAATTAATGAGCGCAACAAATTACGCATTCTCCCATGATTCCTGCAGTGAAGCTTTAGAATTTAATTGTATAATGCATCCAATTCATGCATCCTCAGTGCCACCCATATAAGAATATTTGGCCAACTCTGATAAACAAAGAAGGTTGACCCATAGACCAAGCTAGTAGAGAATCGAGTTAAAGTGTGGTAATTTCCGGTGGCAAAGCTTATTTTAAAATCCAGTGGGGGTGTGGCATCGATAGGGGCATCGGTCTTGACAGATGAAAAACAATAAACAAGGCCATCCTATTATCTTCATCTCATGTTTCCTTGCCCCTTTTTATTTCCTTTCATTTTGTTTTGATTAGATTCCGTCTGAACATGTTTCCCGCCCCTCTCCCCCGGTAGAGCTACGCCAGTGATATTTTTGTTTGAGTTGTCAGACTACACTAGATGTTTCCTGTCTGTCTTTCAATTAATTTTACCTTTCGTAATCATTCTGGTGAAGGGAACCGGTGGAAGGACCATTTAATATTATGACGGCAACAATAGCAAGTGTGTTAGATTTGGTTTGAACTGTTTCACAGAAGGTCACCGTCTTTCTTCCGATTTTTTCATAAGAGGCACGAATTAAAAACAAAATATTCAGCTCCAAATAACAAGTCGGTTGAACTTAATTTCCTTTTTAGGATTGTGAAACCCTCGCACACAAGAAAATATCTTCACAAGCTGATATCGTGACAAGTCACGTTGCTATTGTCATGTATGTCGCCAGGGACAACGAAGGACATCCTCTGATTGGTTACTCTCTCAATGACCACGTGTTGAAAGAAATTCATATTCACTTTAAAGACCAAAAAGTGTTTTAATCTTTATATCTACCCCCACACACACAAAAACAAAAACGATCGCGTATTAGGATTATCAAGCTTTATTTTTTTTAATTTTATTATGTTGTTTATAATGTTACCACCAGTAATAAGTATAAGAAACAAGACGTAATATAAAACGCTCTATTTTTTTTCCCGGTATGGATACATAGAGAGAAGAAGGGGAGGACAGAGGAGAACAAAATATATTATTACAAACCCCCAAAACAAAAGGTAGATTTGTTTCACTATTAAGTGGCGGATCCAGGATTCTCTAGCCGGGGAAGTCCCAAAATGAAAAGCAAAATGGACAAAAAGTCTTTAGGTGCTGGGGTTAAATTGCTGTCCTGAAGGGGAGGTGTGTTTAATGTGTAGTTTTTGTACAGTAAGTTGTCAATTTTGTATTTACCCGTTATGCGACCTAGGTCGGTCTGTCTCTCCCCTGCGTAGCCAGCCACATGCCCGCCTAAACTGTGACCAATGATGTGGAAGGATTGGGATGACGTCATTCCAAATACTTCCTTATGGTGAAAAAATAAACATGAGGATTATTGCCGAAATAGTAATATAAGTTTGAAGTCATGTTTATCTTGACATGAAGGATCTAAAGCAAAGAATATACACAAACATTGAACAACAAGATCTTCTGCACTCCAGGCTTATGCAAGTATGCAACGAATTTCATTGACCGAATTCAAACATTCAGACATGAGTTATACGGCTAAGTAATCGTGGTATTAATCCTCACCTCGTCATAAATGAGCTTTGTGTCAAAATATTCCCCTTTCCTTCAAAGCCTACATAAAACCTTGGTAACGAAATGTGTGCATAGATAAGTGTAATTCATCGTGCTAAAAAATTAGTTTTCACGTTACTATTTTAAAAGAGTCATTAAACTGTATTATCTCGAGCCTAAAAAAATTCCTGTGTTTTATTATTGCAGTGTTAAGTGATGTCGTGGTCTAGTGGATAACGTCATCGGACTGTGGCTACCATGGTTCGCGGTTCGAGTCCCACCACGGTACTACCGTCCTTTGGCAAGATATTAATCTTCATTTGTCACTCTCCATCCAGGTGTAGTAAATAGCTAACTGGTAGGAATTTTGTTTCGTCGAATGCCTCTAGTGCCTAAGGGCAGCTGGGCTAAAACCAGGATAACAATACTACTCTGTGGCGCCCTGAGCATTCATTGGGATGGATACGTGCGCCCTATTAATGGAGCTATTATTATTACTGTTATTATCATTATTATTAGGCCTATACATTTTTGAAAATTTTAATTTTAATATTATTATCTGCAACTTATTTTCAAGCTTTATATCGCTTTATCGTAATCTCATAATACCTTAATCCTGTCGATAAGAAGCGAGATCTCCGCCCCGACGATGCGGGTGTTGGCGACGGCCTTGCCGTAGAGATCGACAGCTCCTTGGCTCCAGTCCACACGTATAACGTTAAAGTCCCCGTAATTGAGGAACGCCTCTTGCATGTCGAACATCCATTGCACGTCGCCATTTTGAGTAAAGCCGTGGACGATGAGTTTTGTGTCATGTGACGGGTCATAGAATGAATTTCTATGTGCGCAGCGTTTTCATGGAAAATACGAACGTGAAGAATTCGTTTTATGGAAGGGAAGAAATAAAATTAAATCAGTCAGTCTGTTATAAAAGCATAAATTGGTATCTATTACAAATTTTGAAAAACTACCCCCCCCCCCCAAAAAAAAACATGAAAAGTAGTCGGTTTTAAGGTTTTATGGTTGTAGTCTTGTAGAGAAGAAGCCAAATCCTTGAATTAAACGAATGGCCTGTTGGTACAAAATACATATTTGGAATTGTAAAATGTTGTTCATTGGGAGATTTATATTTTACTATGTCACGGAGCCAGGCTAGAGGTGTGACACCCCCACATCCCGCATTCAAAATTTCCAAACCTAAATTATTCTTTAACCACTTGCTCCTGTTCATTAAATGTTGTCACAGTTTTTTAAATTAAATTTTACCATGGTTTTGCTTTTAGAATACTTTCGGCAAACTTGGCTGAGTTTTTTTTCTCGCCCGGCCAATTATTGAAATTGTTTGGCAATGGCATTGTACATACCTGATAGTCGACTTATCACTGGTTATAAGTTCCGTGGGCGATTGTGGGTTCTGTCTCGTATTCAGGTAGAAATGAGTCCCGACCTCGGCCCTCTCGGGTAACCAGCTAACCGGGCGGTACGGCGGATCGTAGAATGGATAGGCGGATGAGAAACATCCGATCTCGTCATAGCAAACCGTCAGGGGGCTGTCATCGTAGTAATAGTCGTTCAGAATATCTGCCCATCAGCAATGAGAATTTTAATAAAATAAAATCAACGTGTCATCTTGTCGCGTGCTCGTTTCTCTTCGCGGTCAGGAAATGGGCACTTCCCCCCCCAAAAAAACTGTGGTATCTTTAAAAAAGATTGACCGATTACAAAGTTAATAAATAATTACACTTTTAAGCCTTTAAACTTGATAAACTTTTAAAATCAAAAGGTAGACTCCTAAGTTTCTAAATTTTTAATCTTCTAACCCTCTAAACCTTTAAAATATAACACATTAACCTTTAAACATTTAAAGTATTTGCAGAACCTTATACTTCTGAACTGTTTACACTGATAAACTCTGTAACCATTTATAATGAACACTTTTAAATGTTGTCCCTTTTAAGCTATAAAATTTAAAAGCATTTAACATCTAAATTTATTTTTATAGCTTTTCCATAGCTTTACTGCTCATCATAAAAATCAATGATGTATTTCAGCAGGCCAGTATGTGACACTCATGTACAACAAGCATACTCAGAGTGTGGAACCGTAAATGTGGATTAATATCTTGCCAAAAGATGTTAGTAAAACCGTAATCGGTGGGTATTGTGGGCCTTCCAGTCGAAGGAAAGTCCAGTCAGCCGAGTGACACACAGATGCCCCTTGATTAGTTCTTGCCTTGTTGAAGGACTCTTTATTTCAACAGTCCAAGAAATGAACATGATACAAGATATGCCTTACAATGTTCTTTGCAAATGACAAACTATGACACTGTTTTAGGCATTTTGTAAAAAAATATAAAAATAAAAACGCGATTTATTTTTAACGTGATATCACATGATACCATTTTATGACAAAATAGTACAAGAAGAAGAAGAAGAAGAAGAAGACAGGATGGATATGAACCCCTTATATTAAAAGACAATCGTATAGAGAACTAACTATTTTTATTTTTTTAACAGAAGTGTTAGCTCAGACATTATAACATAGCACAGGAAACACCCTATTGATATTTTGTGACTTTTGTATAATCATAATGCATCTTTGTCCTTCTTGGCAACTTAGTGGACTTGCGTGACAATAATATGATACCGACATGTTTCGCTCGGGAGTAACATGATCATATTTACACATTGTAAAACGAATTAAAAACGAGATATTTTCACGAGCGAGCAAATGGCATTCAAATTCGTCGCCGTATTACAGTGCCTACCAACATGCTGCTGTGTTTGGACACGTAAAGAATAAATGAACAATGGTCTTGGGTGAAATCAAGACAAATCATGCGCAGTGAATTATTTTCCTCCCCATTAGAAGGTACCAATTTATTTGCATTTTTAAAAGAAATTGTGTAATGCGAAGCGTTCGGTCAATAGTCACTCATGCTGGTTGAATTGGTCAAACTCTTAATGCCCCTGGATGTTAAACAGTTCGCTAGAAAGAGTTGAATATGGACATTTCAGTGTTATTTAATAAAGTAACATAAAATTGCTTAATCTTTATATAAATTTTGAATCACACAAAAATGAATAAAACTGACATTACACAACTTTAAAAAAAAAGACTGGCAGAAAATAAATGTTCCTTTTACCCGAAAAATGATATAGTAAATTATAGCAATAAATGCAGACTAGAGTCCTCGGAAAATTTCCCTGTGTTTCTTCATGTAGTCCATTTAATTATTTCATGATTATTGAATGAAAGACGTGATACGTGCGCAAGAATTTCAAATCATCCCCGTTAAGCGTAATATGCTCCAAATCAAAACACATATTATACGTCAGTATTTAGCTTCAACAAAAAGAACAAGAAAGTCGTAGAAAGATAAAATGGCCCAATAACGGTCAGGAACAAGAGAAAATGTATCAATGTGGACCCCTTTGAAAACCAACTTAAGTTGAAAGGTAATCCACCCACATGTGGAAATAAATAAATACAAAAAAAAAAATCAATATGGTGAATCTATCCGATATCTTTTTGGTTCGATAACTCTTTTCGTTGTCATTATACACGATTGTGAGGTTTCAAGATTTTTATCCATGATTCTTTTTTAAAGTAATCTAATAACAATAAAAAAATTCCTTTATATTTGTATCATTTTTCTTCTACTTACCCACTGGATTTGGGTCGATGTAATTTCCCGAGATGCATTGCGCCAATCCAATAGCAACACAAAGGCAATAGAAATATTTCATACTGTTTCTATTTTGTTCAATTTACATCGATAATCATGGCAGCCTCACGGTTTTATATTGTTAGAGCAATTATCCCGGGCGCTATACGTATGGAATGCACTCGGTTCGAATTCGGTATGATATCTTCATATTGGAGAAACGGATCAGAATAGGTCTCTTTGTTTAGTTTTGTGATGACGTAAGTATCAACCTTAGACGATAGGACATGATTATTTAAGTCTCGTCTTATATGACGTGTTAAGAGGCTCAAAATGTATACACAATAATCGTCTCAGGGGCTTACATCACATTTCTCTTTAATTCGCAACGGTTGTTTTTCTTTCCCTTTAACATGACCAATACATACTGAGGCATTAGTATTACCAAGAAATAGAGATAGACTTATGTTACATTTCTCTCAAATTCATTGAATTGACAAGTTTTATTGATAGCAATTCAAAGTCACAGCTCAAAGCTAACGCATCTTAAATTTACAAATAATAATGCAACATATAAAATACATGCAAATAGTACGATGTGAAAATGGGCAAATGTTGAATTAAGAGTATGATTGAGAGTATCTGCCGAGAACAATCCCACACAGATGTTTCTTGACCCTTCCAATGCCATCAGGTTGTCGAGCAGTAAGCGATGAAGGCCAGACAGGTGACGCGTATTCAAGAATATAGACCTGATATACATGGCATAGATTGGTATCAAATCAGAGGTCGGGATTTTATATTCTTTGAGTCGACACAAAATGTGATATGCCAACATGTCTCCATAATCAAATACACAAGTGATCATTATTTTATAGCCTCATTAATGAATAACATTACAAATGTATTAGTGATGATAATGAACGATATGAATATAATTTTTACCAAAGCGAATCGCACTAAATTTCAAGCGCTTTCGATCAGCACTAATATATAAATGCCAATAGAAAACCGGTAAATCCAAGAGATAAAAACTTAATCTCAGAATTTTAAATATCACAAGATATATTTGGCGCTGTAGTTATGATAAAGTTGAAAGGTTATGCGGATTAAGCAAAAATAATTACTTCGTGCACCATGAAGAGAAGTTATTTCATAGGGAAAATAGGAATTATATCAAACGTAGGAAAGTATTCAGGATTTATCATAAAATATTCTTAACAATCGTCGCATGCAAAAGAATTGATATTTTTACCTTTTTCGATTAGGTCTGCTAGTACTTTTGCCTCTCTCTATCTCTCACACTCTCCTTATTTTGCGCGCTCTCTCTCTATCTCTCCCTCTTTCCCCCTCCCTCCCTCTCCCTCTCTAGTACTATCTTTCTTCCTATATCTGTATTTCTCTTCATCAATGTACTTGTTTCATCTCCACCCAAATCCTTTCTCTAATTAAAACAAATTTTCTGGTATCTCCCATTTTGGATGAAAATTATGTGTCTTTTTCTTGTAAATACAGTCGATACGCAAACATTATGTGATTCTACACGGAGGTTATACAACAAAATAAACCTTCATATGAGTTTATGGGATTGCTGAGAACCTGAGAAGTGTATTATTAACTGGAAACAATAAAACGTCGAAGTCTACTACACAACCAAAGGTTATGTGGAATATGCTCAGCAAATGCAGAATTCGATAGTATAATCTTGCGATTACTTTCCCTGTCAAAATAGGCAACATAATAACGTGGGCTCAATGCATTTTAAAAACATAATACAATAGAAACGAGTCGATCGCAACATAATTGCCAAAATAGAGCAAATAATCCATTTTTGACAATGCAATTTGGATGGATTATTGATTATTTATTTATCTTAAGTTTCAAATCCTGGATATATTAATGGCTAGATTTCAATGCTCTAGAGCCCTTCTTGTTAAAAAAGTTTAAAAAGGAAAATGTATATTTAGAAGCTTTTATTCCAAATTAAGGACAATAAGGATTTTTTTTAAATGTTTAAAGGGGTCATAAAAAGGGCCGTGCCCCTTTGAAATCCTAATGTAAGAAGAATGGAAATGATGCGCATCCCTGTTGTGTTTTATTCTTTTACAATATCTACAAGGCACCTGAAAATATGATAATTTTTTGTTTTGGCTGTCATTTTTAAAAGTAAAGTAGCTCCTCAAATGTGACAACCTATAGAAATATATAAATAAATATATAGGTATCTATATATTGCTTGTCTGTAATATTTAAAGTGTATTACTTTGCCTTCCCCTTACAGAATCCTTGTTCCATCCCAGATAGATATTCAGAGTTTTAAAGATGGACCATCCCTTTAATGTTAATTAAACATTTGCATATTCTTAGCAGTGCAGTGGTATCCCTCGCCGTGGAGCAGTAATCCTACCTACAAACAAGTAGATTAATTAGAAATGCATAGTCTAATGACAGTTGGGGTTCTCGAGGGGGGAGGGTGATAGGGGGCTCACCCCTCATTTTTTCCTTGACTATAAATGAATTTTAGCGAGGCACGTGTAAAAGATGAGTGAAAGAACCCCCAAGCCCCTAAGCCTTTTAATCCCTCTCCCCCCAAAAAATATGTACATGTGTACTGGATAAAAACCCTCCGCCTTGAATGGAACAAAATGGATATCAGCATCTCGTGTTGCGTAAATATTGAGTCTCCATACTCATAATACACATCGTGTTTCAAATGCTGATTTTTTCTTCTTCAATAAGATATTTGAAATTTAATTTAAGTGTTGGTCTCAGTAGAAACAGTAATACCAGAGAGATAGAGTGGTATGTTTGGGTAAATTAGACAAAGGATTATAATTTATTCTCTGTAAATCAAGATCACTAATGATACGAAGAGCTCTTCCGGAGGTAATGCTGTCATGCATAATGGGCGGTATGCATAACAAGCAACAATTGCTTGTGCGTGCCTATTGCTTGAATCCGTATGCAAACAAATAAGCAATTGCGTGCAAGCAAAAGCATTTGCTAGTAAGCACAAGCAATTACTTAAGAACGTTTGCATAAAACGGAGCTTTTACTTGTTTTTATAAACATTTGCTTACGTTTTTACTTTTTATGCATACGTCCCTTTAAGTGACGCCATGTATCCTTAAACCTTTCGCGACACACATACGCCCACCCGCCCATGCACACGCACACACGCACACAAACACACCCCTATAATTCCGTTTTTTCCGGAATTGTATCCACCTAATTGCATTTAGCGTGTTATCATGGGGTTTTCAACTTTCATTGGAATTGACTCGGACGGCTCTAATTAACTCTCCAACCATTTGATTTAGGGGCAGTAGAGAGACATTAAGTTATTGATAATGATAGATAAAGACGGTCAGTGTTAACGTCAGAGCGGCACACTCCCTTATTACTCATTCGACAACTGTGTGTAGGGCGATTTTGAATCACACAAACTCGACTACAAAGGCAACAAAATCAAACCCAAATACTGTTTCAATACACATATAGTTATTTCTGATTTATCTTAAGTTCAGTGCAAAAGGTATTGTGAGAATTATCACGTTTAAGGTTAGAACAAAGACATGTGTTCCACATTAGAAAGCCTAATTACAATGTAGAAGAAGAGGAACAATATAATAGTAGTATAGTATTATGAGTAGTAGTAGTAGTGGTGGTGGTAGTAGTAGTAGTGGTGGTGGTAGTAGTAGAATTAGTAGAGGTATAGTAGCAGTAGTATATTGGGCCTTTATTAAGAAAATATTAGTACAAGTAAACATGGCACAGATCAACAATGATATTCTACTATCTGTAGTAGATGTTGAAGAAGCGGAAGTAGCTTTGAACGTATAGGAAGATGCAAAATATTCAATTTTAAGTAGCATAATAAATCTGATATAGTTCTTGGGTGTCATTTCTCAAAAGTGAGAGTATTATATGAAACATATCAAAGTTATAGAGAGTGATCACAATATACCTATCAATGTATACAGGTTTACAAAATTAAATCAATTATTGAAATGAGCATTAAAACGTTTTGTTCTAGAAAAAGGAAGATATAAAACAATTATATATTAAATCATTACGTTTGATCATTGACTTATGTACGCGTTAAACTAACTCGTATGATTATTCTTATTCGAATGAGTGAGGAGAAGTAATAAGACTTTTTGATTTTTTAAAAAGCAGCAACAACACTGTTTCCCATACAGTTGGATATAATTTTGTCTTACTTCTCTTCATGAATATAATGATTGTCATAATATAGGTTATTCTTGATAGATACAGTTTATGTCTTGTCAGAACATTATTTAGTAATATCTATGACTCTTTATTAATAAGAAGATAAAAGCTTTATTTATCAAGAATAACCTATAAAGAGGTGAACAAGAAAGGATTTCAACTTCGTGGGCTAGAGTGTATGTGTCCCTTAACCGAATTGTAGGAGACAAGGAAAAGATTAATAACGAGTGAGAAATGGAGGAAGAGGGGGTAAGAGGGAGATGATACCCCTACTCCAACTAAAGGTTGCTGCTCTCCTTTACCACCTTGAAAGACAAGTGGCCAACCTCTACCACACTACTGAACCCCTGAATCACAATAACCCTAATACGCCGCTAGATAAGTCGTTCTGTAGAGGTTGTTCTGCTCTGGTTATGTGAGCACGCAGTGGCGGCCCCAACATGTCAATGATGGGGTGGGGCGAAAAACGTCATTTCACCTCAGCTGTCCAAAAGTCACCAATGGAGATGTTAATACTGACACTAATATGCCTGTTAATACTGAAAAGTAAATCAATATTATTTCCCCCCAGTTGTAGCTTTTTCCTAGATTATTTGACGTGTCTTTTGCGTCATGGGGACTTTTAATATCAAAAGCAGACATTTTGCGATGTATTGAAAAATCCATGAATGCAGATTCTATCTTACAATTCTATTGCTTCAGGTCATATAACCTTGCGTCTCTTTCCTCTAAAAACGGTACATGAACTGTTGATCTGATTTTAAAAATTCTTTTTGTATGCAGAGTCAACAGCAATCAATAGTTTTACTCGAGCGCACGGTTCACAATTATTGTAGGGAGAAATCGCAAGCACGTTGCATCGTGAAATAATTACAGTAGAAATGAGTGACAAAAAGATTCTTTGCTGCTAAATTGTATGAAAGTAAAGGCGACCAGGTGAAATAACAACAAATTCTATCTCTATATCAGTGAAACAGTTTCTGGCAGTAAAGTTCGCAAGTCCGCGGTGGCGTATCTAGGGGCAGGGGTACGCGCCTCTAGCGGCACTTGAAAGGGTGCAACAACGCAAAGCAGAGGGGTACAAAAGAAGAAAAAAATAACGCACAAGAGAGAAGAGAGAGAGAGAGAGAGAGAGAGAGAGGGGGGGTTATAGAAAAGTCATGTTTCTTTAACTGCTTATTTCCCCCATACGAAGGGTTTATTAGAAATATTTTTTAGATGATTAGAAAATTTGTAAATATCGCTGTTTTGCTTTTTATTGCGCCATAATATACTACAGTGTAAAAAAAAGAAGACATATGGGAAACCTCAGCATTTGAAAGAAATATTAAATTTCTGTAATACCTTGCTAAGTTCTTTGATTAACTTCCACTAGGGAGCTGAAGAAGAGAATTCAAAGCTGTATTCACCCTTCTTTGGAATCTTATATGGCGCGCGAACGGACGCGCCAATTCTCCTGGCAAGGTCATTGTTGACACTTGGGAGTTCACACTTTTACGTTCCTTTCGATTGATTCCACAGGAAATTAAAATCCATTTTCACAGCATTTTAGCTTTGCCGAGGGCCTGCCGGACTCCATTCTTGCCCACTACCAAAGGAAGTTGAAGCCTTTTAAGATTGTGCTATTTCTCTTAGGAGTCGGTGGATAATTTTTTTCTCGAAAGTTGCCACTCTCTCTTCGTTTAGCTTCAACGTATCGTTCTAGCTATTTAGATTGTACGAGGCTTCCTCTCGATTTAGTCTGTCTTAAGGGAGGGAAACACTTGGTTATTTGGTAAATGAAATGTTTCATTCAGATAGAAATAAACCTCGTTCAGGTTGCTTATTGGTAAACACCTTCACTTAAGATATATTTAGTACCTGAAGTACAGAAAGTATATAACAACGATTGAAGAATTATATCGCCAGAAAGACATCGGAATTGAACAGTAAAATCAAATTAATCACGGCGCTGTTCAAGAGGTTGTTTTTTACTTATAACATTCATTTTCACCTTTTGAGGGCTCTTCTATTTTTAACATTCAATTTTATCTGTAATGGTTAATTATATATCTATAAGTGAAAACTTGTAAATGCTGTTAATAAAGCATCCCAAATAAACGAAATCCATCAAAAGAAAAAACTCCATAAGTCAGAGCTCCGACGCAGTAATTTGGACAAGTCACCATGGATACCTCGACACTCCCGTGGACTACCGCGACATCGATTGAAACGGTAACGTTCGCTCTCGTAAACGAAACGGACGATACTCCCTCAGGAGGAGGGTCGGAACCTTTAGTGAGTGTAATAGGGCAGACAGTAATCTATAGTATCACGGCTCTTCTCACTGTTTTAAGTAACGCCCTTAATCTTATCGTGCTCCATCGAGTGCCGAATTGCTTCGACGAGGTTACCCAGATGATCCTTAAGGTGAGGATTCTCCAATAACTAGTCTATCGAGAAAACGATCACAACAAACTTTCGAAAAATCACTACAAGGCTCTTTTAACACTCTATGATATATCCCATAAATATCATGTTCAGATTGAGTAATAAGTCATTGTAATATTCTTATATTTAAAGCTATTTAAATTGTCTTCAGTTGATTTTTCGAAAGTTTTTGCGATCGTGTTCAATGCATTGTGTGTGCTAATAGATTTTCATGTAGTGTATAATGTGCGAACTAATCGGGAAAAGTTGGGATAAACGTCAATAATTACAATTTTTTATACTTGGAAATCTTTAGGAAATCCATTAACTAATTCAGATTTGCATGAAAATGTATAGGGGAGTTGGTGTGTATATCCCAAAACAAGAAAGGCACTACATGAATGATAATTATAATGATAATATTCCGTTCTGTCATGACACATTATACAATGTCTCTACATGCGCTCCCAATGTGCTCTGGAAGTTCTAAAGCAGAATTCTGGTCATTTGAGGAAAAATTCAAACTCTCAATCACCACTACGCCCATGTATTCTATATACCTATACTTTAATGCACATCTAAATTAGTCAATGGATTTCCCAAAGTAACAAATTAATAACTATTGAAGTTAATCTAAGTAGGCCTACCTTACCGCAGTTATCGGAAACCATGCAGGTAACACGTTTTTCACGTATTCTTTTTAATAATTGTCATTATTTTTTAAATCTTCATATGACTGTATGTATATATGTTTTTATACGGAAAATAAAATCAAGACCAAAACCAAAATTTGGAAAATCAATATAAATATTTGATAAATAATTTACTGCCCTTATTTCCCTTGATTGGGATGAAATGTATGGAAAAAGTTCCCAAAAATATCCTGTACGGCAAAGTCAACAGGATGAGTAATAATTATAAAGCTATGTGAAATATTGAGAATGCAATCGGCTTTTCAAACATACTGGGAGGGAATTTACATTGGTATAACAGTTTTAAAGTAGGGAAGGAGCAGTTAATTAATCACATAATACTTTTAATCAAATATATGATTTTTGTTTATAGCAAAACTAAAAATAAACCCCAACTCCTCAAGAAATTAAACAAAGAATGAGGAAAATGAAATAGAGGAAAGAAAATTAGCTGAAGAGCGAGGTACTTTAGCACACCATCATAAGAAATGGGAAAACCTTCACACATAGGGACGGCGAGGCGAACACACCTATTTTCGGTTAGGAAAAAAAATGCTGGAAGGGCTGCGATGCACTACTAGTATGCATACATCTGTTTGTGTATGCGTGTGTGTGTGTGTGTGTATGTATGTGTGAGCTTGGGTGTGTGAATGAGGGTGTTGATAGTATGTATAAGTATACTTTAATATTCTTGATCATAATTATATATGAAAATGTTTTTCTAAACAGTTTATACAAATGTAATTATGTTTTCGTTTTATTATTGCAATTTATGTTTAATCCAAAGTATCAATGTACAATGTATTCAGTTTTGTTAAAGGCCAGGTTCATTGAAATTTGGAAAAAGGGCAAATCACACCTCTACAGATTGCTGAGAACATTAACAAAATGACTAAAGTACTTTTAAAGCCCTCACTATTGTGAGGAATAAATTAATTGCAATTTTGATACCCTTTCCAAAACCCACTCACAAAGTGAAATGACGGCGTTATTTACATGCGATAAAATGACGTCACATTATGAACAACCTGCAATCACACATTCGGGACAATGTTGGATACCCATTGCAATTTTAGATATGGGTTAACGTTGTTTGTATATTTACCGCCAGTTGTGATATTTCCTTTATTTTAGGCACTTTGAATGAGATACACTGAATAAATAATACTTTCTACAAATGTGTATTCGATTTTTATGTTATTTACCGTCACATTTGACCATAAAAATCGGGAAAATAATCACATATTCTGAGGGCAGCTCAGCGTGTATGTGTCGGATCTGGGAGTGCCTAAGACATTTTGCATGCTGAACTAACGACTCTTCTGGGGCAAAATATGCGACAAGTTTACATATAATTGTCCAAATATTCATTACGAAAATGTCTGATTAGGCCGATTAGTTTAGATTTTTGATAGATAAATGGGGAAAGTGGAAGTCGATCGAGAGAAGACTTAGATCAGTCCGGTTCGCGATTCACAGCTAGCTCGATCAAGCGCCGGGCCGGCTGGCCTGGCTGTGATATGCGGGCTCATGTAGATACGCAGCGACTGCGGCTGCCCCGACAGCTTGTGCTTGTCCATCGACTTCGGCAAAATCTTCCAGATCTTCTTTAGGTCTAGATCTCCCAAATCTCCATTGTCGTTGTCGTTGTCCGAGGTACTTCCTTCTTCTATCTCCTCAAAACTCAAATCAAGTATTTTTCGTCCATATCGATATTTTCAGGGTGACTTTGATGAAGGTAAACAACGTTGGGTAAGAATGGGTACGGTCCTCAAGAGTCAATGCAATACATGTGAATTGCACGCAAACTGCATCGCGCACCGATCAGCTGAGCGGCCCATTGTATTAATTGTTCATTGTGCTACGTCACTCAAAAATCACCTGACTTACGATGTTTTCGGGGTCTCGAGTGGGGTGATATTTCGTCAAGTTTAATCAACTTTTATAATTTTCGCTCGAATTTACAAGTTACACAAATGTGATAGTTTTACTCAGTGTAATGTTCTGATTACAATGATACCAAATTCAGTCGATTTCAAAATCAATGAACCTAGCCTTTAAGAATGATTTGTACAATATGTATTTGATTATCTTAAAAGAAAAAGGAACATAATATACCTGGAGCACAGACATCTCAGCAATGTGTTTAAAACTAATTTGTTGTTCTTTCTTGCAGTCCCTTGCGATAACAGACATGCTGACAGGACTCTTCTGTACATCATTGACGATTATAGTATCTATACTGCGTCATCTACGGCTAAACGAAGTATGCGCCATAAGACGTTGTTTCTGCAGTTCTTTCCTCAATATCTCATCTCTCTTCGTCGCTTTCGCCTGCCTTGACCGCTTTCTTGCCATCACACGACCGCTGCATTACCACGTAATGGTGACCGCCCGCCGCGCTAGGATAACTATCGTAGCCATCGCCATTTTCGGGATCTTAGTCGGCGCATTTAGTGTTTTTCCAAGCTCTAGGACGACGCTTTGCATCTCTAATTTTTCATCCAGTTCCAGTTTACGGTTCAGGCCTAGCGTCGTGATTTCGTTAACCACATTCTTTGGAAGTTTAGCTGTAGCGATGTACACGAATACGCGGGTGGTTACCGTTGCGGTACAGCAGACCTACCGCGTTGGCGACGAAGCGGTCGCGAGAGGATCCGCCGCGGTTGACGCGCCCGTGCCACGTCCTAAACTGCGCGGGCTCACTGCGATCTTGATCGCGACGTCTGCCTACTGTGTTGCGGTGATCCCGTGGGCGATCGTCTCCGCGGCCCAGATGGATCCGTCGACCACGATTTCATCGCCCGACGTCCGATTCTTTACGAGTCTGCTGCTCCTGAGTAACAGCTATTGGAATCCTCTCATCTTTGCTCTTCTTAGCAACAAGTTCCGTGCCGCTGTGAAAAAGACTCTCGGACTTAAAATTGAGGATGTTCAAAATGGAAACGTTACTATGTCGTCGATTGTCACCAGCTAGTTCTTGATTAGGTAACATTGGACTGTGGTTAAAGCTATCATGACTAGATGGGAGGACTAGAGAAGATGAAATGACTGAGTTTCAGAGCTCTAAAAAGTGTGCTAATAACTTTTGAAACATATGCATTGGTGTCGTGATCTTGCTACATCATTGGAAACATAACATGGACTACTGACAGCCAAATTGTAATTGGTAATTCTGCTGTATAGATTTTCTTTATCCGTGTAAACTGAGGGGTATAAAAATACTCTTTATATTGAAATGGAAGGCAGTAGGAATAATAAGGAAATAAAGATGTATAAAGATGTGCTTTAAAATGAGACATGTTTTAAGTTATGGTAATAAGTACCATTGTCAGCTACATACCATTGACGGCCACATTGTAAACTTATTTGTTGTAATTAGTGCTCTCTGCCCATGTGAACAAAGGGTTACATAACGATGGTTTAAATACTGTCTATTATGTAAAAATGGAATGCAATGCACACAATGGAGATGTTATCAAATATGCGTGAGTCATGTTTTAAATTATTGCAGTGAATATCTCAGATATGCAGCATAGATTCAGCATTGTTATATAATATACGCGCAGCACAGTAACATGTGTATTATAAAAATGTAATATTTGTGGATTGATATTTAGATTAAGATTTAATTACGTTCAGTGCACTGTAACACCTAGGCCCTATGTAGATTCTGATAACAGAATGATGTGATGGGAACATTTTGAATGGGAGCGTGTCAGACCTAACATTGCTGAGAGGTTTTAGGCGGAATGTTTCTTACATTCCTCCATAAGTCAAGCGATATGCAGGTTCTCGGAATTAAAAATGTTCAATCAAGGGTAAAAACAGTTCCAATTTTTTTTTTTTACAGATTTGCCTACATGGATTCATATAAACCTTACAATTAGGAGAAAAGAAAGAAACTTAGGTCATTTTACACACGGGGAAAAAAGGTAGCAACTTGCCGGTTTAAAGATAAATTTGAGTTCTGGCAATGCGATTGCATCGTAAAAGAAACTGGAAGCGATTGGAAAATAGTGATTATGTAGCACATAAGAATCGGTGTTAACTGTGACTGAGGTTTTGGAATCATTAAATTGATAGAATTTGACTCGGTCGAACTGAAATTCGTATGCACTGTACCCAGAAATAAGTATATGGGACTGCAAAAACATGTGGCATGAAAGTTTGGTCCAAAAACTTCTGCTATTCCTTGTCATAATTCAACTATGACGGCATTTGAAGAGTAGTCCTTTTCAGGAGACATTTTGTCCTAGATAGGCTTCCACAGTAACATGAAAAGAATGACAATGCTCACATTTTGCATCACGAATTACGCGAATACCTCAATGCGCATTTGGGCTTCACGAAGTTTTTT
This sequence comes from Mesocentrotus franciscanus, assembly GCA_037976565.1. Classification (NCBI taxonomy): domain Eukaryota; kingdom Metazoa; phylum Echinodermata; class Echinoidea; order Camarodonta; family Strongylocentrotidae; genus Mesocentrotus; species Mesocentrotus franciscanus. The sequence goes on along the minus strand of CP137674.1, from coordinate 12,116,976 downwards.
ATTCGTTGAATAAATTATTTGATAATTCAATAAACGGTTGACAAATGTGAGCGAAAACCAGGAACGAAGAAATGAAAGGAAAAAAATGATACAATTTGAATTTTATCAAGTCCTCATTATACGCCCGTTCCCTCCCTTCTTTCGTCATAGACGCCTACCTTACTAGAATGATTGAATGAAATTAAAAAAAGTAAATAGAGAACAACAAGCAATTTATGTTCTGTACAATGCCACCAAAAATGACGTGAGCGTGTAGAGTATTAAGTGTCATCTTGAAATTAGTGGTGTATAAAATAAATGTATAAGTCATTGTTCAAAACGAAATGTAACGGCTGAAGTAAACACTAAAAAGAGCATCACTCTAAATAAAAGAGAAACATAACCTTTCTTTTATATGTTCATTGATGTTATGTCCTCTTGATTTACAATATATAATTTGATATGTAAGTGACATTGTGTTGAACTTTACTAAACGAAAAAGAGAATTTCGTGTCTGTACAGAAATTTAGTCATATCAATACTTATATACATATATATATATATATTAAAAAAACATTTTAATTAGTTTATTTCATTTTATTTATCGTTTATTTATTTAATTATTCACTTATATATGTTTTCAATCTGTATTCTTTTATATATAATTGTATTCATTTATTTATTATTTTTATTGGGGAGGGGAGGATGACTTTTGGTTAGCAAGTGATCAGATAGAAACGTTGTATGTTATTCAACAAGTATCATTTCGCAAGTATGATTTCTTATTTCCACCCTAACAAATGAATTGAAGTATTATCCGTGAAGGTTGTCGAAGAAAATAAAACTTAAAGCCGATTTTTTTTTTATGACGCTGACAGTTCTAGTACCAAAGTGTGATATTAATAGTTTTCGCTGTCAATATGTTGTGAGAGAGCTTAGTGTGTTAGGAGAGGAGAAGTGGGATCTCATACTGTATTGACAGCAAAAGAGATGGCGTATCGCTGCTCCATCTGATCTTTCGCTGCCTTTCTCTTATAGAACAACACAGTACTTTAAATCTCTTGGATAACAATCGCGACTTAGATTAAACTTAATTAGAGTTATTACAAAAAAAAAATCTACGTACTAAGAACATGAGTTTTGATATCACAATCGGTTTTAAGGTCCACACAAGTAAAGGACCTTTAAAAGTAATTAAAATTAATTAATGTGGATACATTTTAAATGGTTGAGTAGAAGATTCGTTATAGCCTGATGTTCGAGGTAAACATATTTTCTTTATATATCATATAGACCTATATACGTGTATATAAAAAAAGGTTTGAGAACTTCCCGAGCTAAAGTTAGATTAGCTTTTACTTAAGGCACGTTGCAAATTAGTGACTCTGCTCGCAACTATCATAACCTGAAATTTCATGTAATTGAATGTCAGTTTAACAGTTTAAATAAAGTATTTTACTCAAATTTTGGTATACAAGATGTAAAATTAATATGAATGTTTCCATGAGTTTTATAGAATTTGCTCACTTTTGCTCACCATACAGTTAAAACCAAATTCAATTCGGAGAGTCTAGTAGTATATCGTTTCCATTTATGCTGTTGTCATATTTTCTGTGTGACAGAGCGACGTGTATCAGCTTGATAATAACATGGTATTGTCATGAAGAGGTAGAATGGGGATCGCCAGAATTAAAAAAAAAAACTCAGATTAAAATTTCATCGCAGGTTTTTACTAATAATAGGGTATCTGACCTTTACATAGAATGAATTTCATCAATTCTTTTTGTTTTCTTGTTTTTTGGGTGCATTTTTTTTCTGCCCACTTGTCTATTTATCTTCCTTCCTTCCTTCCTTTCTTTCTTTCTTTCTTTCTGTTATCGCCATTTTTATTGAAGGCACGTGCCCCCTGCCCCTGTATGTACGCCACGTATTAGTTCAAGCCCCTTGGCTGTGGGTAAGTGGGTGATTTCTTAGTGAGCAAAAAAAAATGTTGGCACCCGAAAAAAAATTTTCCCTCCAGGAAGGGTAATTTTTTCCACCGCCACCCCTTGGGCGCCAGGGTAGTGAGCACAATTTTTTTGGCACCCGAATAAAAAATTTCCCTACGGGAAGGGTTATTTTTTTTTTCCACCGCCACCCCCCCCTTGGGCGCCAGGGGAGGGGGCCCAACTTCTTTTTTTCTTCAAAAAAAGGGTGTTTTTAGCTGTTTTTTTTCTAGGGGAGGGGGCCCGGGCCCCCCTGGATCCGCCACTGGACCACGACACCTGTACGTGATATACATGTTTGTAGGAAGAAGAGGGATAGAGTCACGGTGAGGAAGAGAGAGAGAGAGAGAGAGAGAGACATAGAGAGGGTTATATATAAACGAGACGAGGTCTTCATCTCAAATACGTCCTTCCAGCTGTAATTGATTCCTGTATACTTATCAGTAATTACACAATCCACATGTAGCATTAAGAGTCAGTGACGTCATGATTTATTCAGCTGTCTATTTCACAAGCCGATTAAAGCGATATGATCTCGGATATAGATATCCAAATACACCTCGTATTATGTACTTGTTTTCCCGCGTACAGGTCACGTCCGAAAATATTATACTAGAAAAACCTGTCGTCTGCAATGTTATTAGATATTGATCCAAGTTATTGCCATTTCTTGCATAATAACTTTGACATCACGATTTCGACTAACATTTATAAAAAGTGCAGATATTGAGAGGCAACGATATCGTGTAACCGTCATGATTACACTTGTTAAAATCTAATTTATGTGCGCGATCACTATTATGTGTCGAAATTCTAAATAATTTAGCTCTGAGTGCTGAAGGGATATCAGTGTTGATTAGTTAGATGATTCATATAAATAAATGTGTTGCGTAGATGTAGGAATTCCTTGAATGCTGTGAGCGCCGAAATCTAGGATAATCATATTATTATCGCCAACATTTCCCTTTCTCAGACATTCTCTCTTTAACCCTAACCCTAAACCACTCTCTCTCCCTGTAGACTATCTCCACATCTTCTTTTGCTCTCTCTCTTTCGCTCATTCTCTCATACCATCATCGTGATCATTTTATCTAATAATAGTAACCATGGTAACGACGTCTGGCAAAAAAGAGAGAAAAAGAATCATCATAGGAAACATTCAGGATGTTATCATCTGATTTTAAACCGCGCAGTATCCCCCATCTGTCGGGCACGATATAGTTCATTCCTTTCATCATGATAACCTGTACTCCTTCTTTTATCATAGGACTCGCGAGCTGATAAAGAAGACAAAAAGACGAATGAGAAGGAAGAGGAGGAGGAGGAGGAGAAAAAAGTAATAATGATAATGACGATGATGATGACTATAATAATAATGATACTAATAATGATAATAAAAGTAGTTATAATAATAATAACAAAAGAAGAAGAAAAAGAAAGAAAAGAAGAAGAAGAAGAAGAAGAAAAAAGGAGGAAGAGACATATTTTTAATTCGACATTATACAAAAACGTGCTGTGCTGTTCGTAACATTACAATTTATAATTATACAACCCCAAGTGCTTGTTTGTTTCATGATCTGAAATCTTTACCAGTCTTATTAAATTAAGTAACTTGGTATTCATGTTTAGTTTGCATAAGAAAAATCTCCCACTACTATTCAATGACATGTATAAGGTTTTTATTTTTATTCTTATGAAACAAGGAAAATCCCATCATCATCATCCCTTTGTACGCACTTCATTGACCAAGGATACTCCGTTTCTAAGTTGTTCATGAATGGAATTTACATGATAGGCCCGTTCACATAACAATTAGTGCGATTTGGATCGCAATGCAAAAGTCTATTTTTAAATCTCACGTTTTCTGTAGGTGTGAACGCCCCTAATAATGATGTTAAAAGCAGTTAAATTATTACAAGGTTCAACTATTTATGTTAACAGTTATCGTTTAAGCAAATGGTGTGTACTGAGTAGAATCTTCTTCACCTTCTTCAATCGCTTCCTCTCTCTCTAAACTTTGTTTCTATACTCTCTATCTCTCTCTCCAACTCTCTTACTCTTTGTGTCTATTCCTTTTCTTCTTCTGTGAAACTGTTCTGCGTGTGTTGTATGTAAGGTATTCTGATGAGTGTTTTTTTATAAATAGGATGTGGTATAGGTATTGGAATAAATGTGTGTATGTGAGTATATATGTTTTTGCTTTTATTACTATTGCCTGTTGATTAATTTTATTCAAATTTTATTTATGTTCATTTATTTACTTTATTTCTTTAATAAGCTTTGCCTTCTTAGTGGTTCTTCC
>CP137674.1:12096380-12112210 GCA_037976565.1 Mesocentrotus franciscanus | reverse complement strand
TAATATGATACCGACATGTTTCGCTCGGGAGTAACATGATCATATTTACACATTGTAAAACGAATTCCAAACGAGCTATTTTCAAGAGCGAGCAAATGGCATTCAAATTCGTCGCCGTATTACAATGCCTACCAACATGCTGCTGTGTTTGGACACGTAAAGAATAAATGAACAATGGTCTTGGGTGAAATCAAGACAAATCATGCGCAGTGAATTATTTTCCTCCCCATTAGAAGGTACCAATCTATTTGCATTTTTAAAAGAAATTGTGTAATGCGAACCGTTGGGTCAATAGTCACTCATGCTGGTTGAATTGGTCAAACTCTTAATGCCCCTGGATGTTAAACAGTTCGCTAGAAAGAGTTGAATATGGACATTTCAGTGTTATTTAATAAAGTAACATAAAATTGCTTAATCTTTATATAAATTTTGAATCACACAAAAATGAATAAAACTGACATTACACAACTTAAAAAAAAGGACTGGCAGAAAATAAATGTTCCTTTTTCCCGAAAAATGATACAGTAAATTATAGAAATAAATGCAGACTAGAGTCCTCGGAAAATTTCCCTGTGTTTCTTCATGTAGTTCATTTAATAATTTTAATGATTATTGAATGAAAGACGTGATACGTGCGCAAGAATTTCAAATCATCCCCGTTAAGCGTAATATGCTCAAAATCAAAACACATATTATACGTCAGTATTTAGCTTCAACAAAAAGAACAAGAAAGTCGTAGAAAGATAAAATGACTCAATAACGGTCAGGAACAAGAGAAAATGTATCAATGTGGACCCCTTTGAAAACCAACTTAAGTTGAAAAGGTAATCCACCCACATGTGGAAATAAATAAATACAAAAAAAAATCAATATGGTGAATCTATCCGATATCTTTTTGGTTCGATAACTCTTTTCGTTGTCATTATACACGATTGTGAGGTTTCAAGATTTTTATCCATGATTTTTTTTTAAAGTAATCTAATAACAATAATAAAATTCCTTTATACTTGTATCATTTTTCTTCTACTTACCCACTGGATTCGGGTCGATGTAATTTCCCGAGATGCATTGCGCCAATCCAATAGCAACACAAAGGCAATAGAAATATTTCATACTGATTCTATTTTGTTCAATTTACATCGATAATCATGGCAGCCTCACGGTTTTATATTGTTAGAGCAATTATCCCGGGCGCTATACGTATGGAATGCACTCGGTTCGAATTCGGTATGATATCTTCATATTGGAGAAACGGATCAGAATAGGTCTCTTTGTTTAGTTTTGTGATGACGCAAGTATCAACCTTAGACGATAGGACATGATTATTTAAGTCGCGTCTTATATGACGTGTTAAGAGGCTGAAAATGTATAATCGTCTCAGGGGCTTACATCACATTTCTCTTTAATTCGCAACGGTTGTTTTTCTTTCCCTTTAACATGACCAATACATACTGAGGCATTAGTATTACCAAGAAATAGAGATAGACTTATGTTACATTTCTCTCAAATTCATTGAATTGACAAGTTTTATTGATAGCAATTCAAAGTCACAGCTCAAAGCTAACGCATCTTAAATTTACAAATAATAATGCAACATATAAAATACATGCAAATAGTACGATGTGAAAATGGGCAAATGTTGAATTAAGAGTATGATTGAGAGTATCTGCCGAGAACAATCCCACACAGATGTTTCTTGACCCTTCCAATGCCATCAGGTTGTCGAGCAGTAAGCGATGAAGGCCAGACAGGTGACGCGTATTCAAGAATATAGACCTGATATACATGGCATAGATTGGTATCAAATCAGAGGTCGGGATTTTATATTCTTTGAGTCGACACAAAATGTGATATGCCAACATGTCTCCATAATCAAATACACAAGTGATCATTATTTTATAGCCTCATTAATGAATAACATTACAAATGTATTAGTGATGATAATGAACGATATGAATATAATTTTACCAAAGCGAATCGCACTAAATTTCAAGCGCTTTCGATCAGCACTAATTATAAATGCCAATAGAAAACTGGTAAATCCAAGAGATAAAAACTTAATCTCAGAATTTAAAATATCACAAGATATGTTTGGCGCTGTAGTTATGATAAAGTTGAAGGTTATGTGGATTAAGCAAAAATAATTACTTCGTGCACCATGAAGAGAAGTTATTTCATAGGAAAAATAGAAATTATATCAAACGTAGGAAAGTATTCAGGATTTATCATAAAATATTCTTAATAATCGTCGCATGCAAAAGAATTGATATTTTTTACCTTTTTCGATTAGGTCTGCTAGTCCTTTTTCCTGCCTCTCTCTATCTCTCCCACTCTCCTTATTTTGCGCTCTCTCTCTATCTCTCCCTCTTTCCCCCTCCCTCCCTTTCCCTCTCTAGTACTATCTTTCTTCCTATATCTGTATTTCTCTTCATCAATGTACTTGTTTCATCTCCACCCAAATCCTTTTTCTAATTAAAACACATTTTCTGGTATCTCCCATTTTGGATGAAAATTATGTGTCTTTTTCTTGTAAATACAGTCGATACGCAAACATTATGTGATTCTACACGGAGGTTATACAACAAAATAAACCTTCATATGAGTTTATGGGATTGCTGAGAACCTGAGAAGTGTATTATTAACTGGAAACAATAAAACGTCGAAGTCTACTACACAACCAAAGGTTATGTGGAATATGCTCAGCAAATGCAGAATTCGATAATATAATCTTGCGATTACTTATCCTGTCAAAATAGGCAACATAATAACGTGGGCTCAATGCATTTTAAAAACATAATACAATAGAAACGAGTCGATCGCAACAGAATTGCCAAGATAGAGCAAATAATCAATTTTTGACAATGTAATTTGGATGGATTATTGATTATTCATTTATCTTAAGTTTCAAATCCTGGATATATTAATGGCTAGATTTCAATGCTCTAGAGGCCTTCTTGTTAAAAAAGTTTAAAAGGAAAATGTATATTTAGAAGCTTTTTATTCCAAATTAAGGACATTAAGGATTTTTTTTATGTTTAAAGGGGTCATAAAAAGGGCCGTGCCCCTTTGAAATCCTAATGTAAGAAGAATGGAAATGATGCGTATCCCTGTTGTGTTTTTTCTTTTACAATATAGAACTACAAGGCACCTGAAAATATGATAATTTTTTGTTTTGGCTGTCATTTTTAAAAGTAAAGTAGCACCTTAAATGTGACAACCTATAGAAATATATAAATAAATATATAGGTATATATATATTGCTTGTCTGTAATATTTAAAATGTATTACTTTGCCTTCCCCTTACAGAATCCTTGTTCCATCCCAGATAGATATTCAGAGTTTTAAAAGATGGACCATCCCTTTAATGTTAATTAAAAATGTGCATATTCCTAGCAGTGCAGTGGTATCCCTCGCCGTGGAGCAGTAATCCTACCTACAAACAAGTAGATTAATTAGAAATGCATAGTCTAATGACAGTTGGGGTTCTCGAAGGGGGAGGGAGATAGGGGGCTCACCCCTCATTTTTTCCTTGACTATAAATGAATTTTAGCGAGGCACGTGTAAAAGATGAGTGAAAGAACCCCCAAGCCCCTAAGCCTTTTAATCCTGCTCCCCCAAAAAATATGTACATGTCTACTGGATAAAAACCCTCCGCCTTGAATGGAACAAAATGGATATCAGCATCTCGTGTTGCGTAAATATTGAGTCTCCATACTCATAATACACATCGTGTTTCAAATGCTGATTTTTTCTTCTTCAATAAGATATTTGAAATTTAATTTAAGTGTTGGTCTCAGTAGAAACAGTAATACCAGAGAGACAGAGTGGTATGTTTGGGTAAATTAGACAAAGTATAATAATTTATTCTCTGTAAATCAAGATCACTAATGATACGAGGAGCTCTTCCGGAGGTAATGCTGTCATGCATAATGGGCGGTATGCATAACAAGCAACAATTGCTTGTGCGTGCCTATTGCTTGAATCCGTATGCATACAAATAAGCAATTGCGTGCAAGCAAAAGCATTTGCTAGTAAGCACAAGCAATTGCTTAAGAACGTTTGCATAAAACGGAGCTTTTGCTTGTTTTTATAAACATTTGCTTACGTTTTTACTTTTTATGCATACGTCCCTTTAAGTGACGCCATGTATCCTTAAACCTTTCGCGACACACATACGCCCACCCGCCCATGCACACGCACACACGCACACAAACACACCCCTATAATTCCGTTTTTTCGGGAATTGTATCCACCTAATTGCATTTAGCGTGTTATCATGGGGTTTTCAACTTTCATTGGAATTGACTCGGACGGCTCTAATTAACTCTCCAACCATTTGATTTAGGGGCAGTAGAGAGACATTAAGTTATTGATAATGATAGATAAGGACGGTCAGTGTTAACGTCAGAGCGGCACACTCCCATATTACTCATTCGACAACTGCGTGTAGGGCGATTTTGAATCACACAAACTCGACTAAAAAGGCAACACAATCAAACCCAAATACTGTTTCAATACACATATAGTTATTTCTGATTTATCTTAAGTTCAGTGCAAAAGGTATTGTGAGAATTATCACGTTTAAGGTTAGAACAAAGACATGTGTTCCACATTAGAAAGCCTAATTACAATGTAGAAGAAGAGGAACAATATAATAGTAGTATAGTATTATGAGTAGTAGTAGTAGTAGTAGTAGTGGTGGTGGTAGTAGTAGTAGAATTAGTAGAGGTATAGTAGCAGTAGTATATTGGGCCTTTATTAAGAAAATATTAGTACAAGTAAACATGGCACAGATCAACAATGATATTCTACTATCTGTAGTAGATGTTGAAGAAGCGGAAGTAGCTTTGAACGTATAGGAAGATGCAAAATATTCAATTTTAAGTAGCATAATAAATCTGATATAGTTCTTGGGTGTCATTTCTCAAAAGTGAGAGTATTATATGAAACATATCAAAGTTATAGAGAGTGATCACAATATACCTATCAATGTATACAGGTTTACAAAATTAAATCAATTATTGAAATGAGCATTAAAACGTTTTGTTCTAGAAAAAGGAAGATATAAAACAATTATATATTAAATCATTACGTTTGATCATTGACTTATGTACGTGTTAAACTAACTCGTATGATTATTCTTATTCGAATGAGTGAGGAGAAGTAATAAGACTTTTTGATTTTATTTTTAGAAAGCAGCAACAACACTGTTTCCCATACAGTTGGATATAATTTTGTCTTACTTCTCTTCATGAATATAATGATTGTCACAATATAGGTTATTCTTGATAGATACAGTTTATGTCTTGTCAGAACATTATTTAGTAATATCTATGACTCTTTATTAATAAGAAGATAAAAGCTTTATTCATCAAGAATAACCTATAAAGAGGTGAACAAGAAAGGATTTCAACTTCGTGGGCTAGAGTGTATGTGTCCCTTAACCGAATTGTAGGAGACAAGGAAAAGATTAATAACGAGTGAGAAATGGAGGAAGAGGGGGGTAAGAGGAGATGATACCCTACTCAAACTAAAGGTTGCTGCTCTCCTTTACCACCTTGAAAGACAAGTGGCCAACCTCTACCACACTACTGAACCCCTGAATCACAATAACCCTAATACGCCGCTAGATAAGTCGTTCTGTAGAGGTTGTTCTGCTCTGGTTATGTGAGCACGCAGTGGCGGCCCCAAAATGTCAATGATGGGGTGGGGCGAAAAACGTTATTTCACCTCAGCTGTCCAAAAGTCACCAATGGAGATGTTAATACTGACACTAATATGCCTGTTAATACTGAAAAGTAAATCAATATTATTTCCCCCCAGTTGTAGCTTTTTCCTAGATTATTTGACGTGTCTTTTGCGTCATGGGGACTTTTAATATCAAAAGCAGACATTTTGCGATGTATTGAAAAATCCATGAATGCAGATTCTATCTTACAATTCTATTGCTTCAGGTCATATAACCTTGCGTCTCTTTCCTCTAAAAACGGTACATGAACTGTTGATCTGATTTTTAAAATTCTTTTTGTATGCAGAGTCAACAGCAATCAATAGTTTTACTCGAGCGCACGGTTCACAATTATTTGTAGGGAGAAATCGCAAGCACGTTGCATCGTGAAATAATTACAGTAGAAATGAGTGACAAAAAGATTCTTTGCTGCTAAATTGTATGAAAGTAAAGGCAACCAGGTGAAATAACAACAAATTCTATCTCTATATCAGTGAAACAGTTTCTGGCAGTAAAGTTCGCAAGTCCGCGGTGGCGTATCTAGGGGGCAGGGGGTACGCGCCTCTAGCGGCACTTGAAAGGGGTGCAACAACGCAAAGCAGAGGGGTACAAACAGAAGAAAAAAATAACGCACAAGAGAGAAGAGAGAAGAGAGAAGAGAGAGAGAGAGAGAGGGGGGGTTATAGAAAAGTCATGTTTCTTTAACTGCTTATTTCCCCCATACGAAGGGTTTATTAGAAATATTTTTTAGATGATTAGAAAATGTGTAAATATCGCTGTTTTGCTTTTTATTGCGCCATAATATACTACAGTGTAAAAAAAAAGAAGACATATGGGAAACCTCAGCATTTGAAAGAAATATTAAATTTCTGTAATACCTTGCTAAGTTCTTTGATTAACTTCCACTAGGGAGCTGAAGAAGAGAATTCAAAGCTGTATTCACCCTTCTTTGGAATCTTATATGGCGCGCGAACGGACGCGCCAATTCTCCTGGCAAGGTCATTGTTGACACTTGGGAGTTCACACTTTTACGTTCCTTTCGATTGATTCCACAGGAAATTAAAATCCATTTTCACAGCATTTTAGCTTTGCCGAGGGCCTGCCGGACTCCATTCTTGCCCACTACCAAAGGAAGTTGAAGCCTATTAAGATTGTGCTATTTCTCTTAGGAGTCGGTGGATAATTTTTTTCTCGAAAGTTGCCACTCTCTCTTCGTTTAGCTTCAACGTATCGTTCTAGCTATTTAGATTGTACGAGGCTTCCTCTCGATTTAGTCTGTCTTAAGGGAGGGAAACACTTGGTTATTTGGTAAATGAAATGTTTCATTCAGATAGAAATAAACCTCGTTCAGGTTGCTTATTGGTAAACACCTTCACTTAAGATATATTTAGTACCTGAAGATTGTTCATATTACAGAAAGTATATAACAACGATTGAAGAATTATATCGCCAGAAAGACATCGGAATTGAACAGTAAAATCAAATTAATCACGGCGCTGTTCAAGAGGTTGTTTTTTTTACTTATAACATTCATTTTCACCTTTTGAGGGCTCTTCTATTTTTAACATTCAATTTTATCTGTAATGGTTAATTATATATCTATAAGTGAAAACTTGTAAATGCTGTTAATAAAGCATCCCAAATAAACGAAATCCATCAAAAGAAAAAACTCCATAAGTCAGAGCTCCGACGCAGTAATTTGGACAAGTCACCATGGATACCTCGACACTCCCGTGGACTACCGCGACATCGATTGAAACGGTAACGTTCGCTCTCGTAAACGAAACGGACGATACTCCCTCAGGAGGAGGGTCGGAACCTTTAGTGAGTGTAATAGGGCAGACAGTAATCTATAGTATCACGGCTCTTCTCACTGTTTTAAGTAACGCCCTTAATCTTATCGTGCTCCATCGAGTGCCGAATTGCTTCGACGAGGTTACCCAGATGATCCTTAAGGTGAGGATTCTCCAATAACTAGTCTATCGAGAAAACGATCACAACAAACTTTCGAAAAATCACTACAAGGCTCTTTTAACACTCTATGATATTATATCCCATAAATATCATGTTCAGATTGAGTAATAAGTCCTTGTAATATTCTTATATTTAAAGCTATTTAAATTGTCTTCAGTTGATTTTTCGAAAGTTTTTGCGATCGTGTTCAATGCATTGTGTGTGCTAATAGATTTTCATGTAGTGTATAATGTGCGAACTAATCGGGAAAAGTTGGGATAAACGTCAATAATTACAATTTTTTATACTTGGAAATCTTTAGGAAATCCATTAACTAATTCAGATTTGCATGAAAATGTATAGGGGAGTTGGTGTGTATATCCCAAAACAAGAAAGGCACTACATGAATGATAATTATAATGATAATATTCCGTTCTGTCATGACACATTATACAATGTCTCTACATGCGCTCCCAATGTGCTCTGGAAGTTCTAAAGCAGAATTCTGGTCATTTGAGGAAAAATTCAAACTCTCAATCACCACTCCGCCCATGTATTCTATATACCTATACTTTAATGCACATCTAAATTAGTCAATGGATTTCCCAAAGTAACAAATTAATAACTATTGAAGTTAATCTAAGTAGGCCTACCTTACCGAAGTTATCGGAAACCATGCAGGTAACACGTTTTTCACGTATTCTTTTTAAATAATTGTCATTATTTTTCAAATCTTCATATGACTGTATGTATATATGTTTTTATACGGAAAAGAAAATCAAGACCAAAAACAAAATTTGGAAAATCAATATAAATATTTGATGAATAATTTACCACCCTTATTTCCCTTGATTGGGATGAAATGTATGGAAAAAGTTCCCCAAAATATCCTGTACGGCAAAGTCAACAGGCTGAGTAATAATTATAAAGCTATGTGAAATATTGAGAATGCAATCGGCTTTTCAAACATACTGGGAGGGAAATTACATCGGTATAACAGTTTTAAAGTAGGGAAGGAGCAGTTAATTAATCACATAATACTTTTAATCAATTATATGATAACTCCTCAAGAAATTAAACAAAGAATGAGGAAAATGAAATAGAGGAAAGAAAATTAGCTGAAGAGCGAGGTACTTTAGCACACCATAAGAAATGGGAAAACCTTCACACATAGGGACAGCGAGGCGAACACACCTATTTTCGGTTAGGAAAAAAAAAAGGCTGGAAGGGCTGCGATGCACTACTAGTATGCATACATCTTTTTGTGTATGCGTGTGTGTGTGTGTGTGTGTGTGTGTATGTATGCGTGAGCTTGGGTGTGTGAATGAGGGTGTTGATAGTATGTATAAGTATACTTTAATATTCTTGATCATGATTATATATGAAAATGTTTTTCTAAACAGTTTATACAAATGTAATTATGTTTTCGTTTTATTATTGCAATTTATGTTTAATCCAAAGTATCAATGTACAATGTATTCAGTTTTGTTAAGAATGATTTGTACAATATGTATTTGATTATCTTTAAAAAAAAGGAACATAATATACCTGGAACACAGACATCTCAGCAATGTGTTTAAAACTAATTTGTTGTTCTTTCTTGCAGTCCCTTGCGATAACAGACATGCTGACAGGACTCTTCTGTACATCATTGACGATTATAGTATCTATACTGCGTCATCTACGGCTAAACGAAGTATGCGCCATAAGACGTTGTTTCTGCAGTTCTTTCCTCAATATCTCATCTCTCTTCGTCGCTTTCGCCTGCCTTGACCGCTTTCTTGCCATCACACGACCGCTGCATTACCACGTAATGGTGACCGCCCGCCGCGCTAGGATAACTATCGTAGCCATCGCCATTTTCGGGATCTTAGTCGGGGCATTTAGTGTTTTTCAAGCTCTAGGACGACGCTTTGCATCTCTAATTTTTCATCCAGTTCCAGTTTACGGTTCAGGCCTAGCGTCGTGATTTCGTTAACCACATTCTTTGGAAGTTTAGCTGTAGCGATGTACACGAATACGCGAGTGGTTACCGTTGCGGTACAGCAGACCTACCGCGTTGGCGACGAAGCGGTCGCGAGAGGATCAGCCGCGGTTGACGCGCCCGTGCAACGTCCTAAACTGCGCGGGCTCACTGCGATCTTGATCGCGACGTCTGCCTACTGTGTTGCGGTGATCCCGTGGGCGATCGTCTCCGCGGCCCAGATGGATCCGTCGACTACGATTTCATCGCCCGACGTCCGATTCTTTACGAGTCTGCTGCTCCTGAGTAACAGCTATTGGAATCCTCTCATCTTTGCTCTTCTTAGCAACAAGTTCCGTGCCGCTGTGAAAAAGACTCTCGGACTTAAAAGTGAGGATGTTCAAAATGGAAATGTTACTATGTCGTCGATTGTCACCAGCTAGTTCTTGATTAGGTAACCTTGGACTGTGGTTAAAGCTATCATGACTAGATGGGAGGACTAGAGAAGATGAAATTACTGAGTTTCAGAGCTCTAAAAAGTGTGCTAATAACTTTTGAAACATATGCATTGGTGTCGTGATCTTGCTACATCATTGGAAACATAACATGGGCTACTGACAGCCAAATTGTAATTGGTAATTCTGCAGTATAGATTTTCTTTATCCGTGTAAACTAAGGGGTATAAAAATACTTTTTTATATTGAAATGGAAGGCAGTAGGAATAATACGGAAATAAAGATGTATAAAGATGTGCTTTAAAATGTGACATGTTTTAAGTTATGGTAATAAGTACCATTGTCAGCTACATACCATTGACGGCCACATTGTAAACTTATTTGTTGTAATTAGTGCTCTCTGCCCATGTGAACAAAGGGTTACATAACGATGGTTTAAATACTGTCTATTATATAAAAAATGGAATGCAATGCACACAATGGAGATGTTATCAAATATGCGTGAGTCATGTTTTAAATTATTGCAGTGAATATCTCAGATATGCAGCATAGATTCAGCATTGTTATATAATATACGCGCAGCACAGTAACATGTGTATTATAAAAATGTAATATTTGTGGATTGATATTTAGATTAAGATTTAATTACGTTCAATGCACTGTAACACTTAGGCCCTATGTAGATTCTGATAACAGAATGATGTGATGGGAACATTTTGAATGGGAGCGTGTCAGACCTAACATTGCTGAGAGGTTTTAGGCGGAATGTTTCTTACATTCCTCCATAAGTCAAGCGATATGCAGGTTCTCGGAATTAAAAATGTTCAATCAAGGGTAAAAACAGTTCCATTTTTTTTTTTTTTTTTTACAGATTTGCCTACATGGATTCATATAAACCTTACAATTAGGAGAAAAGAAAGAAACTTAGGTCATATTACACACGGGGGAAAAAAGGTAGCAACTTGCCGGTTTAAAGATAAATTTGAGTTCTGGCAATGCGATTGCATCGTAAAAGAAACTGGAAGCGATTGGAAAATAGTGATTATGTAGCACATAAGAATCGGTGTTAACTGTGACTGAGGTTTTGGAATCATTAAATTGATAAGAATTTGACTCGGTCGAACTGAAATTCGTATGCACTGTACCCAGAAATAAGTATATGGGACTGCAAAAAACATGTGGCATGAAAGTTTGGTCCAAAAACTTTTGCTATTCCTTGTCATAATTCAACTATGACGGCATTTGAAGAGTAGTCCTTTTCAGGAGACATTTTATCCTAGATAGGCTTCCACAGTAACATGAAAAGAATGACAATGCTCACATTTTGCATCACGAATTTAATACGCGAATACCTCAATGCGCATTTGGGCTTCACGAAGTTTTTTATTCGTTGAATAAATTATTTGATAATTCAATAAACGGTTGACAAATGTGAGCGAAAACCAGGAACGAAGAAATGAAAGGAAAAAAATGATACAATTTGAATTTTATCAAGTCCTCATTATACGCCCGTTCCCTCCCTTCTTTCGTCATGGACGCCTACCTTACTAGAATTGAATGATTGAATGGAATTAAAAAAAGTAAATAGAGAACAACAAGCAATTTATGTTCTGTACAATGCCACCAAAAATGACGTGAGCGTGTAGAGTAGTGTCATCTTGAAATCAGTGGTGTATAAAATAAATGTATAAGTCATTGTTCAAAACGAAATGTAACGGCTGAAGTAAACACTAAAAAGAGCATCACTCTAAACAAAAGAGAAACATAACCTTTCTTTTATATGTTCATTGATGTTATGTCCTCTTGATTTACAATATATAATTTGATATGTAAGTGACATTGTATTGAACTTTACTAAACGAAAAAAGAGAATTTCGTGTCTGTACAGAAATTTAGTCATATCAACACTTATATACATATATATATATATTTAAAAAAAAAAAACATTTTAATTAGTTTATTTCATTTTATTTATCGTTTATTTATTTAATCATTCACTTATATATGTTTTCAATCTGTATTCTTTTATATATAATTGTATTCATTTATTTATTATTTTTTATTAGGGGAGGGGGAGGATGAGCTTTTGGTTAGCAAGTGATCAGATAGAAACGTTGTATGTTATTCAACAAGTATCATTTCGCAAGTATGATTTCTTATTTCCACCCTAACAAATGAATTGAAGTATTATCCGTGAAGGTTGTCGAAGAAAATATAACTTAAAGCCGATTTTTTTTATGACGCTGACAGTTCTAGTACCAAAGTGTGATATTAATAGTTTTCGCTGTCAATATGTTGTGAGAGACCTTAGTATGTTAGGAGAGGAGAAGTGGGATCTCATACTGTATTGACAGCAAAAAGAGATGGCGTATCGCTGCTCCATCTGATCTTTCGCTGCCTTTCTCTTATAGAACACAGTACTTTAAATCTCTTGGATAACAATCGCGACTTAGATTAAACTTAATTAGAGTTATTACAAAAAAAAATCTGCGTACTAAGAACATGAGTTTTGACATCACAATCGGTTTTAAGGTCCACACAAGTAAAGGACCTTTTAAAGTAATTAAAATTAATTAATGTGGATACATTTTAAATGGTTGAGTAGAAGTTTCGTTATAGCCTGATGTTCGAGGTAAACATATTTTCTTTATATATCATATAGACCTATACGTGTATATAAAAAAAGGCTTGAGAACTTCCCGAGCTACAGAACACTCACATAGGCGCATAAAGTTAGATCAGCTTTTACTTAAGGCACGTTGCAAATTAGTGACTCTGCTCGCAACTATCATAACCTGAAATTTAATGTAATTGAATGTCAGTTTAAATAAAGTATTTAACTCAAATTTTGGTATACAAGATGTAAAATTAATATGAATGTTTCCATGAGTTTTATAGAATTTGCTTACTTTTGCTCACCATACAGTTAAAACCAAATTCAATTCGGAGAGTCTAGTAGTATATCGTTTCCATTTATGCTGTTGTCATATTTTCTGTGTGACAGAGCGACATGTATCAGCTTGATAATAACATGCTATTGTCATGAAAAGGTAGAATGGGGATCGCCAGAATTAAAAAAAAAAAAACTCAGATTAAAATTTTATCGCAGGTTTTTACTAATAATAGGGTATCTGACCTTTACATAGAATGAATTTCATCAATTCTTTTTGTTTTCTTGTTTTTTGGGTGCATTTCATAATATTCCATATATTGGTGCATGCGTTTATACTTCATCGAATTTTATAGAAATTGCTTATTTCTGTCTTGCATACAATTAAAACGAAATAAAACTTCGAGTTCTACAATGTTGTTTCTTTAAATTGGTTATTGTGTGTTTTATCTTCCCGTGATGTGGAGCGATGTGTATCACCGTGATTGTGGTGAGAAATGAGAATATTAAATGATTTCAAAGGTTAGGAATGTTATCGCTAAACATTTCTATCGTAAATCAATTTTAAATTTTATCGCTGGTTCTTACTAGAAATGGCCGAGAAAAACTTGTCATTATCTTAATTAGTAACTCAAGGTGTCATACTAACATTATTCAATCTCCTTGATATATTGAGGGTCGAGCAAGAGGTTTAGTGTTGGCCCAGACATTAAAGGTGCACCGGCTTGATGGGGGTGCGGGTGGACACCGGCGATGGATTGAAGTTAAACATGCCATTGGTTATGGCCAGTGTGTGAGAAGAGGTCTTTTTTTCTGCCCTCTTGTCTATTTTTCTTCCTTCCTTCCTTCCTTCCTTCCTTTCTTTCTTTCTTTCTTTCTTTCTGTTATCGCCATTTTTATTGAAGGCACGTGCCCCCTGCCCCTGTATGTACGCCACGTATTAGTTCAAGCCCCTTGGCTGTTGGTAAATGGGTGATTTCTGAGTTCGAGAGAGACACTTAGTCAAGCGGTGCGTAACCTGCGTGTACTCCATGAACTATTTAGGAATTTGGTTGAAAGGGGAGAAATCCATTCTTGAATGTGGCGTGCCGGAACATTGAGAACAGAAATGCAAACTTAACTTAAAAATACAAACAATGCCCTTTTCTTTTCGTATGCCGAAATAGGATGATATTCCTGAAATTCACCAAGAAAGAGGCTGAGAGTATAAAGTTATCTGATAATCTCGTTATCTATTACCCTCTTTTCTAATAAAGGATTCTTTCCAAATATTATGCATCGCTGTGTACTTTTTAAATTATTGTTTTTATTTCAATGTTATTGGAGAACCTGATGGGAGGCCTAGGGACACCCACCCCCCCCCCATTTATCAACTCCTGATACGCCACTAGTAGGGCTAATCACGGACAATATTAATAAAAACAGTCAAATTTGTAAAGCGCTCAATATTACGGTTCTAAACGCTTTACATTGTAATTATTATTACACAGGTCATTGGATGTTCATCCAAAAATCACGGTGCACACGCTCCGCTCCGTAGGGAGTATTCCGGCCGGGTGTCATTGTACAAACGCACACATGACAATCCAACCACACAAACGTTCGCATCCTGCTTGGTACCCATTTAACACCTGGTGGAGAGTGGCAAATGTAGATTACTGTCTTGCCAAAGCACATAAGTGCCGCGGCGGGACTCAAACCGCCAACCATGTGATCTCCAGTCCGAAGACGTATCCGCTAGACTACGACACCTATACGTGATATACATGTTTGTAGGAAAAAGAGGGATAGAGTCACGGTGAGGAAGAGAGAGAGAAAGAGAGAGAGAGAGAGAGAGAGAGACATAGAGAGGGTTATATAGAAACGAGACGAGGTCTTCATCTCAAATACGTCCTTCCAGCTGTAATTGATTCCTGTATACTTATCAGTAATTACACAATCCACATATAGCATTGAGAGTCAGTGACGTCATGATTTATTCAGCTGTCTATTTCACATGCCGATTAAAGCGATATGATCTCGGATATAGATATCCAAATACACCTCGTATTATGTACTTGTTTTCCCGCGTACAGGTCACGTCCGAAAATATTATACTAGAAAAACCTGTCGTCTGCAATGTTATTAGATATTGATCCAAGTTATTGCCATTTCTTGCATAATAACTTTGACATCACGATTTCGACTAACATTTACAAAAAGTGCAGATATTGAGAGGGAACGATATCGTGTAACCGTCATGATTACACTTGTTAAAATCTAATTTATGTGCGCGATCACTATATGTGTCGAAATTCTAAATAATTTTAGCTCTGAGTGCTGAAGGGATATCAATGTTGATTAGTTGGATGATTCATATAAATAAATGTGTTGCGTAGATGTAGGAATTCCTTGAATGCTGTGAGCGCCGAAATCTAGGATTATCATATTATTATCGCCAACATTTTCCCCCTTTCTCAGACATTCTCTCTTTAACCCTAACCCTAAACCACTCTCTCTCTCCCTGTAGACTATCTCCACATCTTCTTTTGCTCTCTCTCTTTCGCTCATTCTCTCATACCATCATCATCATCATTTTATCTAATAATAGTAACCATGGTAACGACGTCTGGCAAAAAGAAAGAAAAAGAATCATCATATGAAACATTCAGGATGTTATCATCCGATTTTAAACCGCGCAGTATCCCCCATCTGTCGGGCACCATATAGTTCATTCCTTTCATCATGATAACCTGTACTCCTTCTTTTATCATAGGACTCGCGAGCTGATAAAGAAGACAAAAAGACGAATGAGAAGGAAGAGGAGGAGGAGGAGGAGAAAAAAGTAATAATGATAATGAC